>JAWQEG010000217.1:102500-105000 GCA_033782935.1 Petrolisthes cinctipes | reverse complement strand
AACAAACCAATTAATACCACTGTGGAATAAACCCATAATAATTATCACATTGACTTGACGAGGGTTGAAGAAGTAAAGTCGGTGTAAACGGGGTTATTAGACGAGACTCATATGTTGGTATAAACGTAGCATTATTTAATTATTAATAAATATATAAGTTATTTTCGTCTGCCATGAACCCATAATAATAATAATACTTTCATAACATTATTTATTAACCATTTTCTATTATCCCAAATTCCCAACAAGAAAATTGGCAACACTGCAACAGGGCCATAGGGAGGAGGCAAGAGGAGAATAATTATAATCGTGTGTATTTTCCTATTTTTCATCTTGTTTCTCCTTTAATACAGCAAAGGGAATACAAAATACAAAATTACATCTCCTTTGTAATCCGTGTTGATGTGGAAATAAGGTGGGGTTGGAAAAAATGTCTGAAAAATAAGGTGGGGAAAATGAGGGTAATTATCTAACGTTAGTATATTACCAGTTGGTATTAATTACGATATTTTTACCGTCTAATCCCACTAATTTATACCATTTTAAAACACTTTTCTTTTATGGCATTTTCTTTGGAAGTGCCCCATTTTCAAGATAGGTCATATTCAAATCACCATTGAGTCCCACCTTTTCGTTAATTAGGACGGGATTGACCTCAGGGTTCGGGTCAGATTTTCAAGATAGGTCATATTCTAATCACCATTGAGGGTATTTATTGAAAGAATTACCGTTTTGTAGCAGTGTTGCCAGATCCGGCTAGGTCCCAGTACTTTGCCCCGGTCATTTTCTGTACTTTATCACGATTATTTCCCGGTAGTTTGCCCAGGTTAGGTACCGGTAGTCTGCCCAGGTTAGGTACCGGTAGTCTGATGCGGTCAAGATTAGGTTAGGTCAGGTCAGGTAAGGTCAGGCTAATTTCAAAGTGCCCCATTTGAATATGACCTATCTTGGAAATGGGGCATTTGTGGAGAAAATGCCATAGAAGAAAATAGTCTTAGAATGGTCTAAATAAGTGGGTAATGAAGGTAGAAAATAGTCTTAGAATGGTCTAAATTAGTGGGTAATGAAGGTAGAAAATAGTCTTAGAATGGTCTAAATTAGTGGGTAATGAAGGTAGAAAATAGTCTTAGAATGGTCTAAATTAGTGGGTAATGAAGGTAGAAAATAGTCTTAGAATGGTCTAAATTAGTGGGTAATGAAGGTAGAAAATAGTCTTAGAATGGTCTAAATTAGTGGGTAATGAAGGTAGAAAATAGTCTTAGAATGGTCTAAATTAGTGGGTAATGAAGGTAGAAAATAGTCTTAGAATGGTCTAAATTAGTGGGTAATGAAGGAAGAAAATAGTCTTAGAATGGTCTAAATTAGTGGGTAATGAAGGTAGAAAATAGTCTTAGAATGGTCTAAATTAGTGGGTAATGAAGGTAGAAAATAGTCTTAGAATGGTCTAAATTAGTGGGTAATGAAGGTAGAAAATAGTCTTAGAATGGTCTAAATTAGTGGGTAATGAAGGTAGAAAATAGTCTTAGAATGGTCTAAATTAGTGGGTAATGAAGGTAGAAAATAGTCTTAGAATGGTCTAAATTAGTGGGTAATGAAGGTAGAAAATAGTCTTAGAATGGTCTAAATTAGTGGGTAATGAAGGAAGAAAATAGTCTTAGAATGGTCTAAATTAGTGGGTAATGAAGGTAGAAAATAGTCTTAGAATGGTCTAAATTAGTGGGTAATGAAGGTAGAAAATAGTCTTAGAATGGTCTAAATTAGTGGGTAATGAAGGTAGAAAATAGTCTTAGAATGGTCTAAATTAGTGGGTAATGAAGGTAGAAAATAGTCTTAGAATGGTCTAAATTAGTGGGTAATGAAGGTAGAAAATAGTCTTAGAATGGTCTAAATTAGTGGGTAATGAAGGTAGAAAATAGTCTTAGAATGGTCTAAATTAGTGGGTAATGAAGGTAGAAAATAGTCTTAGAATGGTCTAAATTAGTGGGTAATGAAGGTAGAAAATAGTCTTAGAATGGTCTAAATTAGTGGGTAATGAAGGTAGAAAATAGTCTTAGAATGGTCTAAATTAGTGGGTAATGAAGGTAGAAAATAGTCTTAGAATGGTCTAAATTAGTGGGTAATGAAGGTAGAAAATAGTCTTAGAATGGTCTAAATTAGTGGGTAATGAAGGTAGAAAATAGTCTTAGAATGGTCTAAATTAGTGGGTAATGAAGGTAGAAAATAGTCTTAGAATGGTCTAAATTAGTGGGTAATGAAGGTAGAAAATAGTCTTAGAATGGTCTAAATTAGTGGGTAATGAAGGTAGAAAATAGTCTTAGAATGGTCTAAATTAGTGGGTAATGAAGGAAGAAAATAGTCTTAGAATGGTCTAAATTAGTGGGTAATGAAGGTAGAAAATAGTCTTAGAATGGTCTAAATTAGTGGGTAATGAAGGTAGAAAATAGTCTTAGAATGGTCTAAATTAGTGGGTAATGAAGGTAGAAAATAGTCTTAGAATGGT
>JAWQEG010000217.1:0-100000 GCA_033782935.1 Petrolisthes cinctipes | reverse complement strand
ACTGTATACTGTATTTATTTTAATTTTTATTATATTTTTTGTTTCAGGATACACAGATGACAACAGAACGCCCGCCATCCGAGCTGAGGAAGAGTGGTCGTCGTTGAACCATAACATTGTAGTAGTTATCGTGACCCGAGGAACAACGACCCCAGAAGTCCCGAGAGAGGTGCGCCTTCCTTATCCTTCAGTACTGGTTGTTGTTGTGGTGTTGTTGTTGTTGTTGTTATTGTTGTTGTTGGTATACTGGGGAAGCTCGTACAACCTGATATTATAACGTTTTATCTTTATTTTTTATTTTTTATTATTATTTTTATTTTTTTGTTTTGTTTTTAGGGTTTTTTAGGTTGAAGGTATAGACGTACTGTAATTCATTAAGTCTCTGTAATTTAATAAGTCTTTTGTGGTTACTCGTGTGGTATTTATAATTGTGGTGGTCCAAATTTAGCCCTTGTTTTGTTACTCATAATCTCATAACTAGGGACGCACAATAGTATTCAAATTGGTATCATTGTTAAAGTTTACCACAAATATAAAAAGTTAAGGAACACTAGTTAAGAATGCTTTATTGATTGCCAAACAAGTACATGTATTTAATTGATAATGGATAAGGCAGAAGATCAACGAAGTGAGATTTTCAGCGATGAGTGCGATGAGGAATTCTTGAAGGAAAGTGAAAGACCAAGTGAGATTTTCAGCAATGAGTGCGATGAGGAATTCTTGAAGGAAAGTAAAAAAACAAGTAAGATTTTCAGCGATGAGTGCGATGAGGAATTCTTGAAGGAAAGTAAAAAACCAAGTAAGATTTTCAGCGATGAATTCTTGAAGGAAAGTGGAAAACGAAGTAAGATTTTCGGTGAGAAGTGTGATGAGGAATTCTTGAAGGAAAGTGAAAAACCAAGTGAGATTTTCAGCGATGAGTGCGATGAGGAATTCTTGAAGGAAAGTAAAATTGGACATCACTTCCTGGCTCTTGACACAACAGATAAAAGTTTGGAGTGTGAGGAGGACGAGGACGAAATGGACGAAAGTGAACATTACCTGACACTAGACACACTGGGAAACAAGTTAGAGTGTGAGGAAGATGAAGAGCAACATTTGGGTGAGGATGGATGCTCAGTGACAAGTAAAATAATAGAAGGAAAAGTGTTTGAATGTTCAGAATGTGACAAAAAATTCACCAAACTCGGCATCCTCAAAAAACACAAAATCCTGCACCGGGCGATGACGGGATTAGAGTGTGAAATATGCGGCAAGAAATTTGTGCGAAGTAGCGACTTGATGAAGCACCAAAACTCACACACGGGAGAGAAGCGATACACGTGTGACATGTGTAGCAAAGTGTTCTGGCAGAAAGACAACATCAGCGGTGAAGAGGAGGAAGGTGTAAATTCAGAAGAGGAGAAAGTTACGTGTCGTGATTGCAAAGAAAATGTGTGTAATATGTGTGGCAAATTGTTCGCCAGTTTGGTTGGTCTGAAACGTCATGTACGCATCATTCACGCTGTGGAGAAAGAGTACGAGTGTGATGAATGTGGTAAACAATTCCCTTATAAAGGTATACTCGACCAGCATAAGATTTACCACGGAAATGAGAAAAATTTTGAGTGTGATGTCTGTGGTAATAAATTCTACAAAAACAGTGACTTGAATAAACACATGCTTATTCATTCAGGCACGAGACCATTTGAATGTGATGTATGTGGTAAAGGCTTCACACAGAGAGGTCATCTTAAATCACATGAACTTGTACACACTGGAGTGAAAAAGTTTAAATGTGATGATTGTGGCAAACATTTTACATTAAAATCAAGTCTCATTAAACACATGTCGTTTCATACTGGAGTAAGAAAACATGTGTGTGATGAATGTGGCAAAAATTTTAACTCCAATTCCAATCTTCTTCGTCATAAAGCCGGTGTACACTTGGAAATTAAAAACTTTGAATGTGAGGTTTGTGGTAAGAAATATTTCCAAAAGGGCCATCTTATCCAACACAAAGAAAATGTCCACAGAATTGGCAAAGATGCTGCTGGTGATAAAGGTTCCAAGAAGAGTAAAGGCAGGAAAAGAGGAATCAAAGTGGTGGCTACAAAGAAAAGATTAGAATGTGAAGAGTGTGGGGAAGTATTCTTTGAAAGGAAATATCTTAATAGACACAAGGTTATTCACTCGGGGGTGAAAAAATTTGAGTGTGAGGAATGTGGTAAAAAGTTTTATCGTAGTTCGAGCCTGAGTTTACACAAAGCTATTCACTCAGAGGAGAAATTCCATTGTACTGAATGTGATCAGAAATTCTTCACTAAACTAAGCCTTCAACGACACCTTGTTCAACACGCTGGTTCAAAAGACTTTCCATGTGATGAATGTGATAAAGCATTCTTTTCTAAATACAGCCTTAAAAAACATATGATAATACATTCAGGTGTACATCACTTTAAATGTGATGAATGTCCCAAGACATATTTCACTAAAAGTGGTCTTAAAAAACACAAACTTTCTCATTCAGATGTAGAGATTGATGTGTCATGAATCTGGTAAAACACAATGGTTTCAAATGGCACCAAGTTTATGTGTAGATATGAAAATTCAAGATCTGATTTTCTTTAGCAGACAGTAAATTAATGTTTCAGCTGATGATACAGATACTTCTAATTCTTGTACTGTACTGTAACTTATTTGGTGAACACATGACTATTAACAACTGAGTGATGAGCTTTGACCAATTCTAGTTGATCTCTGTGTAATGTGTCTGTTTACCTTCTGTGAAGATAAACAATAAATAACTAAGGGTTAAGGTCTATGGTCATGTAACAAAACATTAGTTAACTTCGGTACAGTAGAATCACTCTTGCTGATCTTTTTATTCCAACTCTCTTTCTGTCTCGCTTAAATTTTTATCGCAGTCTACTTGGGTAGAAAGTGTCTGTATGTGTGTGTGTGTGTCTGTGGTTTTTCCAGGTCAGTCTTGTTGGTGAATTGGAAGGTCTCTGATTCCTCCAAACTAGGCCACAAAACAGATCCCCAATTAGTACCATTGAAGGTGTCTGTTTTGTGACATACTTTAGTGGAATCAGTAGCCTTTCAATTTGCCAACAAGAAAATCTCCCCTTAAAGATTTTGGTGAGCTAGGCACATGCTTTATTTACTAACTTTCCTGAACTTTATCCATTTACTATATTACATTAAGGGACTGAGTGATGTAGTCAGAAAATTGGAGGTTAGTGAGTACCTTCAAACATTGCCACGAAACTTAACCTTTTATTAGAATTTACTTTACACACAGTTCATTCCTTCCCATGCTTATTAATACTCAATGATTTTAATTAATGGGCATATAATGGTAATAAATTTGGTTCTTCTATGGTATATTAACTGGATTACATTGGTGTTTGTTCATCTGTAGGTATTGTACTGTTGGCTACAAGAATTCATACACACACTCTTATTTTCGATGGTTTACAACATATAGAAAATGTAACACTATGTAACTGCAATACAACATTATTATTAGGTTTATTATTAAGGGGGTAATTCACTTTTAGGTTTATTATTAAGGGGGTAATTCACTTTTAGGTTTATTATTAAGGGGGTAATTCACTTTTAGGTTTATTATTAAGGGGGTAATTCACTTTTAGGTTTATTATTAAGGGGGTAATTCACTTTTAGGTTTATTATTAAGGGGGTAATTCACTTTTAGGTTTATTATTAAGGGGGTAATTCACTTTTGTTGTAGTGGAGTGACATGATTCCTCCAAAGTTATCCCAGGAAACTAAGACCAGAAGAACAAAAATAATGGTGTTCTGTTGTTGCTTGGAATAGTTTGGAGGAATCAGTTACTCCAGATTTGCCAACACTGTAGACCATTCATTGTAGTACTTCCACAATAATTATCTCTCTTTCTTTATAGCCTGTGTGAGAATTTCTGTGGTCAACCGTACAGTAAATCAGTTTAGTGGTTCCTTGTGTTATAATTTATTGTTGTTTGTGTTATGTTATCAGTTTGGTTTGATTAACTTGTTAGGACAACATGTTATGGTTAGGTTAAGTTGTCATTATCATCATCATCATCATCAAAACTCCATTTCCTTCTTGTTAAAGTGTGGTGAAGTATATATATTTTTTTTTTTTATACGAATATTCCTTGTAGTGTAATTTAAATTAAAGTCATGAATAGTAAAAATTATTGACTGACTGGCTTGTAAGTGTCAAGTATGATCATACTAGTATATAAAGTATGAACATATCAACATATAGATGATGGTAGAGATGCTATAGAATATGACCAAGTGACAATGCTTTAAGTGCTGGTAAATCTGGAGCAAATGATTCCTCTAATGTATTCTAGGCAACAGGTCACCATTATTTTTTGTTAATTTGGTCCTGTTTCCTGGCAATCTTTGGAGGAATCAAGGTACTCCAATGTACCAAGTGTACAGTCACGAGCATAAGTTTCTTTACCCCCTGGCGAGAGTTAGGTCGAAGTCGTGGTTGGATATAGACTAGACGAACAAAAATGAACCAGTTCATAATGTTCGGATAATGCTTCATGTCACTAGAGGTGTTCACTTGAATACAACAAATTTTACACCGTCATGAGATACTGACTCCCAGTGTTCGTTTGCCTGGCCCTTCTCCAACCACAACTTCGACCTTATTCTCGTCATGGGGGTAAAGAAACTTATGCTCGTGACTGTACTATCCCCTTAAATAATGGGGTCATCATTATCCCTTTACAATTTCCCTTCAGCCAGCTTTAATCACTACTGTACACTACTACTAATACAATGTACTGTAGTTATTTCTGAATAAGTGAGGCTTTCTAAACAGCGAGACTAATGTCGATATTTATTTATTAATCTATTCGCTGCAGAATTAGATTATTTACAATTAATTAAAATAGTTTTCAAAGCGGGCATTTCACAGCAAAAGGGTTAATGGGAATCATATCACTCAACAAAAGTCAAAGTGTGATACAAGATGTTTTTCCTTTACTACTGTTGTGAAAGCCTTAAATATTATATCAGTTTATACCTTACCTATTGTATGGTGATTATGGTGATTATAATAACAGTTTTCTTTGGTCTGTTTCATGTATGGGAGTTTGAACTTTAAGACAATAAAGGTTAATGTTAAAGAAATATTATTTTATAGTTTTAACCTTTTAGTGGATAAGAAGATGAAAACAGTTTATTTTGATCAACAACATTATATTTACCAGTACAGTACTAAACTCTAACTGTACAGAGGATGGCAAGGAATAACTATGATATTTTCAGGAATCTACATAATTATATATTTTTGTAATGGGGTGACCACAGTAAATTTCTATTGTTGTTATAAAGGTTTGTTCCTTGCCTCTACTTGACTCATGTCTCCTCTGGCTGTGTAATAACCTCTCACCAATAATGATAGATCTTTAGTATATCAGATTGTAAAAGGATTGTACTGTAGTTACCTATTAGCTTTTTTTGTTATATTTTACCTTCTGTTTGAAATGAAAGAGTTAGCAAGCTTTGACAAAAATAGAAAAGAGGATCAACAAGCTTTAAACAAAAAGGAGAAGAGGGTTAACATCTCTGAAAGAAAAACAAGGCGGTGACTGAATGGTGTAATGGTAATGTTGTTGTCACTCATACAACTAGTAACCCAGATGTGATAATTGTCACTATACAACAACTTAGTGAGGAGGGGAGGGCTAACACCTTTCTCTAATACCATTAACCTGAAAG
Source organism: Petrolisthes cinctipes (assembly GCA_033782935.1). Taxonomy (NCBI): domain Eukaryota; kingdom Metazoa; phylum Arthropoda; class Malacostraca; order Decapoda; family Porcellanidae; genus Petrolisthes; species Petrolisthes cinctipes. The sequence goes on along the minus strand of JAWQEG010000217.1, from coordinate 94,267 downwards.
TCTGGGCTGTATATAAGAACATTCAAGGTATAGGGAAGTGACATACAAGGTGAGAGTGAAGGTTGGGGACCCCACTCTCTAAATATAACCCCACCAAAAGTTCATCGAGTCTCGGATCTGGACCCCTTGCTTGTTGAAGGTCATACACTGGTGCTAGAACCTCCCCACATTACCCACATAGGGAAACGGGATATTGATGATGATGATGATGATAATGATGTGTTTTCGTTGTGATGGTGGGTAATGTAGGGTGAAGTTGCATGGATGAGAAAGTGATAACCAAAGAATTGAAAACTTAAAATTGAAATAATATGGTTAAATTGTTAATCCTTTGGTTATTCCCTTACTCTGATACTCATTACAAAGATCACTGTTACACATGGTTCAGTATTAATATGTGGTTCAGAATGCTTAGTGTGTTGTAGTGTATTGTATTGTGTAGTAAAGGTGCCATATAGTTTTTTATAGGTTGTACAGTAGGTCCAACACAGATTAATGATTAGTTAAGGAGATAGTACAGTGTTGGTAAATCTGGAGCAACTGATTCTTCCAGACAATTCCAAGCAACAGGCTACCATTAGTTTTTTCATCTGGTCCTGTTTTCCTGACATACTTTGGAGGAATCAAGGCACTCCAATGTACCAAAATTGTATGAACCCCTTAAGAGAATCATCAACCTTTTGTGTTTAATTTGGAGTTCAATTTGGAGTTAATGTAGGCCTCCAAACTCAGCTATAAAACACATCCCTTTTATAATTCCATATGGAGGAGTTCTGTTTCCTGGCAATATTTGAAGGAATCGGTAACTTTCCTATTTCCCATTATAGGTTACTCCCCTTAAGGACCCTGTGATCGTGTATGAAAATTGGAGACTTCTGATTCCTTCTGACCATGCCACGAAACAAGCACCTTCAAAATAGGTGGTGTTTCGTGGCAATATTTGAAGGACTCGTTAACCTCCAATTTTCTAACTACATCACGTGGTCCCTTAAATAGAACGCTGATATACAATAGGTAATAATATTTTTATTTCAGACTCTCGACCAAAGGTGGATCAACAACCAACAACGAGAGGAACAAGAAACTCTCAGGCCAGATAATTTGGTGACAGAAATTTTGACAGTACTAAGAGAGCAACCCAATACCTACCCAGACCACACCACACCAGACCAGAGTGAGAAGTGACGTCCTATCCTAAAGACACTGGTGGGTGGCATACATACATACATACATACATACATACATACATACATAAAAACAGTAGGCCCTTGTTATAAGATGATTAAGTTTATCACACATATCCATTTAATTAACACAGGCTTAGTAAATACCTTATAATTATATAAAGTAGGCACTCGATATAAGATTATTAAATTTATCATATAATTATATCCTTTCAACACAGGCTCATTAAATCACTTAGTTAGTTAGTTAGTGTGTATGGTAATGAATAACACAAGTCTGGGAAAACATACATTTGTTGATCTTCAGTGAGTGTAAAATATATAAATGGTGGATACAAGTATTTTATTCATTGTATATCCAGGGTCTATTATACATCAGTCAGAATTATTGAGGTTTGATACAGTATTGTGTTGTAATTGAAATCTAGTGTGTATTGTATTTGTATTATTATTATTATTAGTATTATTAGTATTATTAGTATTAGTATTAGTATTGTTATTATTATTATTTTTATTATTATTATTATTATTATTATTATTATTATTATTATTATTATTATTATTATTATTATTATAAGAATGTGTTAGTGTTTTGAAATGTTAGATAGAGCTCTTTCTTACTGTGTTAAATTGGAATCAGGAATGTTTGTCATAATGAAAGTATTTTATGGAACTGTTTAGCAATGTGTTACTTACTCGACATAGAATCTTGCAACACATGAAAATATTGCATGATGTTGTAATATTGAAAGGGAGTGGGTGTTGTATTGGAACGGAGAGTGTATTGTGTTATAGAAATATGTTGTGTTTGAAGGTTGTAGAAACTTTATTTATTAGTTAAAACCAGGAATGTAACTCTATTATTATTGTTGACCTATTACTAAATATTTTTATTATAGAATGTAAACTTACAGAATTGACTATTGAGTGAAGGCTTTGGGATACAGAATTACTCGACTTGTAGCGTGTGTAGTGAACAGAAGGAATACCAGTGTGCAGTAAGATCTCGCATCTAACGAATAATAGGTGCAAAAAAAGGTGCGTTAGATACGAATTCGTTAGATTAAAACACGTTAGATGCGAGATCTTACTGTGTTGTTATTGAGTGAGAGAGATTGTACCAACACCGCAATGGATGTAGCTAAGCGGGTCCCTATTCCGTGCAAAAAATACGCATGCCAATTTTGCGGAAAGGAATTCACCCGAAATTATAACCTCACAAGACACACGTTGTCTCACTTGGGGGTGCGGGGTTTTGAGTGCAATGAGTGCGGCAAGAGGTTCCTTCAGGTGGTTGATCTCACCCGACACAAACTCACACACTCCGGCATTAAGGATTTTGAGTGCGATGAGTGCGGTAAAAGATTCCTCACGGCAATCTACCTCAGTCGGCACAAACTAATGCATTCTGGTGTAAGAAACTTTGAGTGCGATGAATGTGATAAAAAGTTCACGGTGAAGGAAAGCCTCGCCCGCCACAAGCTGACACACACCGAGGTTAAAGACTTTGAGTGTAATGAGTGTGGGAAAAAGTTCTCACAGAAAGCCTACCTCACTCGACACAAACTCACACACACGGGAATTAAAAACTTTGAGTGTGAAGAATGTGGGAAAAAGTTCTTGTACAACTCTGATCTTAAGAAACATATGAGAATTCACACCGGGATAAAACAGTTTGTATGTGATGTGTGTGGTAAAAAGTTCACTCAGAAAGGTCACCTCAAAGTGCATGAGATTGTACACACAGGAGTAAAGAAATTCAAGTGTGATATTTGTGGCAATGACTTTACTACAAAATCTAGCCTTGTTAAACATATGTCACTCCATACAGGAATAAGAAGATTTGAATGTGAAGAATGTGGTAAAAAGTTCTTCTTGAATTGTAATCTTAGGCGGCACAAGTTGGTACACTTAGTAAAAAATTATAAATGTGAAGATTGTGGGAAGAAATTTGCAACCAGTAACCACCTTCTTCAGCATAAGAAAGTACACACTGGTAGAAAGACATTTAAGTGTGATAAATGTGGTAAAAAATTTGCTAATAGCAGCACACTCATTCATCACAAAGTTGTTCACATTTTGAAAAACTTTGAATGTCAAGAATGTGGTAAAAAATTCTTTTCCAAAAAAATTCTTCTTGGACACAGAATTGTACACACAGAAAAGAAATTTGTGTGCAAAGAATGTGGTAAAAAATTCTACTTCCACAGCAGCCTGATTCAACACACAGCTGTACACACTGGAGCAAAATATACTTGTGAATATTGTGGACAAATATTCTTCTATAACAGTACATTGGTTCGTCACAAAGTCATTCACTCGGGTGTGAAAAACTTTGCTTGTGATGAATGCGGTAAAAAGTTTTATCATAAGTCTGACCTGTGTAAGCACAAGATTATTCACTCAGACGAGAAAAACTTACAGTGTGATGAATGTGGCAAGACTTTTGGTTCATACTCTGGCCTTAAACAACACAAACTATTACATTCTGGTGTCAAGAACTTTATATGTGAGGAATGTGGCAAGGAATTCTTTTCTCCCTCTGGTCTAAGTAAACACAAAATAATTCATACAGGAGTGAAAAGTTTCCAGTGTAATGAATGTAGTAAACGATTCTTCTTCAAGGAGAGTTTACAAGGTCATACTGCCAGGGTACATGGAAGTCATTTAAGGAACCCTGTGATGTAGTCAGCAAATTGAAGGTAAATGAGTCCTTCAAATATTGCCATGAAACACACACACAGTCAGAAAATTTTAGGTAAATGAGTCCTTCAAATATTGCCATGAAACACACACACACAGTCAGATAATTGGAGGTAAATGAGTCCTTCAAATATTGCCATGAAACACACACACAGTCAGAAAATTGGAGGTAAATGAGTCCTTCATATATTGCCATGAAACACACACACAGTCAGAAAATTGCCATGAAACACACACACAGTCAGAAACTTGCCATGAAACACACACACAGTCAGAAAATTGCCATGAAACACACACACAGTCAGAAAATTGGAGGTAAATGAGTCCTTCAAATATTGCCATGAAACACACACACACCTATATGGAAGGAGTGTGTGTGTTTCTTGGCATAGTCAGGAGGAATCAGAAGCCTCCAATTTTCATACACGATCACAGGGTCCTTAATTAAGGGAGGTGTGAGGAGAAGGCCACCGTGTACTGTACTGTTGTTGTTGTTGTTGAAGTTCCTCAAGCTGTCTGGCCGAGCAGCCCCGTGTACTGTATTGTGTTTTTGTATATACATGTACTGTATAATATTTACTTTTATCCCTATACACCATGTACTGTACTGTGTTTATGTATGGTGTATAGGGATAAAAGTAAATATTATACAGTATATGGTTTAATGGTATGAGCTTCAACTCTGAGGGTCACAGAGATTGTTAGTAAACCTTTGAATTTGAGTCTACATGCTTGTGTACTATTGGCTACAAGAACTCGTACACACACTGTTGTTTTCAAGGGTTTACAACATAGAGATGATGTAACAGTTTGTAACTGCAATACAACATTATTATTAGGTTTGTTGTTTTGCAATGTAACACTATGTAACTGTAATACAACATTATTACTAGGTATGTTATTTTGCAATGTAACACAACATTATTATTAGGTTTGTTGTTTTGCAATGTAACACTATGCAACTAATACAACATTATTACTAGGTATGTTATTTTGCAATGTAAAAACATTATTATTAATATTAGGTTTGTTGTTTTGCAATGTAACACAGTATGTAACTGTAATACAACATTATTATGTACTAGGTTTGTTGTTTTGCAATTATCGAGTCACTTGATAGACAATTCAATGCAGTACTCCGGAATAATGAATGACCTCTGTTTTCATAATAACCTGTGTAAGAATTCCTATGGCCAACCGTACATACTGTAGAGATCTGTGATGTCATTTCAGGTGTGTCCCTTGTACGAGCTGCTGCTGTGTTGTCATTCAGGTGAAGTTTAGAGAGAGGAATACAGTAAAGGCAAGAAGAAAAAGAGGAGGAGGACAGGAGAAGAGAAGATTGGAGAAAATTGGAGGAAAACAGGTGAGAAGAAAATGAGAGGAAGGAAAGTGAGAAATTAATATATTAGGAAGACAACAGAATGAAAAAAGTTATGGGTAGAAAGAGGAAGACCGATGAGTAAAAAAGTAAAAACATATTAAAAAGAAGACAGCTGTAAAATGTAAGACTAAGTGCCGAGTTTGCTTGATTTAAAATATACCCACAAAACATGTCATGATTATTTTACTAGAGTTGTCTTGTTGGGGATAATTATTTTTAAAGTATCAAGAATATATCCTGTAAAGGTTAAACCATAAGGCGTTTATAGTTACAGTGTTGCCAGAAAATTATCGAGTAAATATCACACACACACACACTTTATCATTATCAAGATACATGCACTAATGAATGTCAGTTAACGAATATTATAACCCAAGTCAGAGTATCAAATGGTAGAGATACATTGTTACTACTCTCTTCCAGCATATCTGTTTACCTGTTAAGGAGAAATAGTTCCCTTTTGTAGTACAGTAAGTGGTAGATAATAACTGTGTCTGAAAGGAAAGTGAGTAGAGTGCTGTGATGGAGGTGGTGGGTAAGGAAATACAAGGTCAGGAAATATATGAGGAACAGAGTAAGAAAGTGGTGGGTGAGGATGAGGTGAATGAGGAAGGACAGAGGAAGGAAATAGTAGATGAGGAAGGAAAAATTATGGAAATGGATGGTGTGGAAGGAAAGATTATGGATGAGATGGGTGAGGAAGGACAGAGGAAGGAAATGGTAGGTGAGGATGGAAAAATTATGGAAATGGATGGTGAGGAAGGACAGAGGAAGGAGATGGTAGGTGAGGAAGGAAAAATTGTGGAAATGGATGGTGAGGAAGGAAAGATTATGGATGAGATGGGTGAGGAAGGACAGAGGAAAGAGATGGTAGGTGAGGAAGGAAAAATTATGGAAATGGATGGTGTGGAAGGAAAGATTAAAGATGAGGTGAGTGAGGAAGGACAGAGTGAGGAGGAAAGTATTGAAGGTATTGTCATGGAGGTAGGTGAAGGAATAAAGGGTAAATATATCTGTGAAGAATGTGGCCAAGAATTTCCAACCAAAGCCAAATACAAACGACACCTTCGTATTCACCAAGCCGGGAAGAGTTACGAGTGTGAGGAGTGCAGCCGAACATTCTCCACGAAGAGTCACTTGAACGCACACATGGTAACTCACACCGGAGAGAGGAACTACGAGTGTGACATTTGTGCCAGGAAGTTCTACAGAAAGTGTCATTTAAATAGACACACAAAGGTACATGAGGAAGAGAAACAGGTTATATGTGAAAAATGTGGCAAAGAAGTCACACTCAGAGGACAACAAGAGACAGTGGAGAGTAATTTTATATGTAATGATTGCAAGGAGTATGACTGTGAAGAATGTGGTAAGACATATAACACAATCACCAAACTCAAGCATCACGTTAATAGGATTCACTCGGGACATTATCCAGAGTGCGACGTGTGTGGTAAAATATTCTCTCATCCGTGTAATCTTGCTCAGCACAAAAAAAATCATACAGGAGAGAAGAATGTTGAGTGTGATGTATGTGGTAACGTATATTTTACAAAAACTGCTTTGAATCAACATAAGATTATTCACATGGATCCCAATTGTAAGGAATATGTTTGTGAGGAATGTGGCAAGGAGTTTTTCACTAAATTGAGACTCGGACGACACGTTCGTGAAGTTCACGCCAAGGAAAAATTATTCGAGTGTGACGAGTGTGGTAAAAAATTCCTCAACAAGGGTAAACTTTCTCAGCATATGATTTTCCATTCGGGAATAAAGAACGTAGAATGTTCTGTATGTGGTAAAAAATTCTATAAAAACAATGACCTGAATAAACATATGGTTCTTCATTCTGGAAACAAACCTTATGGGTGTGATATTTGTGGAAAACATTTCTCACAGAAAGGTCATCTTAAATCACATGAACTTGTTCACACAGGAGTAAAAAAGTTTAAATGTGATGATTGTGGAAAGGATTTTACTCTAAAATCAAGCCTGGTTAAACACATGTCCCTTCACACTGGGGAAAAAACATTTGAATGTGAATATTGTGACAAAAAGTTTTTCTCGAGCCATCAGGTTTTGCGTCACCAAGAAACACACACCAAAGATAGAGAGTGTAATGTATGTGGGAAAAGATTTATGTCCTTTGATGCGCTGAATCAACATGAGAAAACTGTACATTTGAAGGTCAAATTTAAGTGTGATGAATGCGACAAAATATTTAGGAAGAAAGAAACTCTGATGCGGCATAAAGTGTCTCATTCAGAAACCTTTGCTTGTAATCAGTGTGATAAGAAATTCAGTGAGGCTTATCAACTGAAGCTACACAAATTTTCCCACGCTGGTATAAAGAACTTCAAGTGTGACCAGTGTGATGCTGAATACTTTAGATTATTCAGCCTCAAACGTCATAAAAAAACTGTGCACGCATAATGTTTATATTTCTATTTAATGGTTTAATGTCTCCTTCTGGCCTTATAATATTATTTTCTACTTCTATTTATCGCTCCTTAAAACTTGAGGCATCAAAATAAAATTGTGTACAGTCGGCAAAAAAAGTTTCGTTACCATCCTTTTAACAGTGTGATGTAATGTTGGTAGGCCTGACTGGTGAATCAGGTGTGGCGCGAGCATGGAGGTAGTATAGGTGGAGTTGCCATGGCTCACTAATCCAGGGGAGTAAAGTGAAGCTGCCGAACTGTCTTTTCGGCACCTTCAATATGGCGGACACCAAGATATGTTTCAGTAAAAGTGGACTTCTGACCTGACATACAAAGGTCTGCGCCATCTTGAAGGTGCCGGAAATGACAGATTGGTGGCTTCACAAATCAGGTCCTACTGGCGCCTCCACCTATACTACCTCCATGGGCGCCAGTGTCATATATACCTCCGTCACCCTCCAGGACCCCTCAGTGTCTAATGGGCAGGCAAGTAGGAATGACGTACTTTTACCCAGTGCTGCTTTTTCTGGGTATTTCAAGGTTATTCTTTTTCTAAAATACTCAAATGTATTTCTTTATGTTTAATGATGAATAGTTAAATAGTAATAGTTCTTGAACACTCAAAATTTAATTTAAAATCAGTTAAACTTTTGATATAAAAAGAAAGGGAATGCCTTGTGTTAAGTTGTCATTGCCGCGGCCCGCGAGGCACAGCTGCTCAGACGGCGGAGTACCAACCCTGCCAAGCTTATCGATGTTAAAATTAACGTAGGGGTGGTAACGAAACTTTTTTTGCCGACTGTACATATGATATATATATTTCTGTTTATAGGTTTTGTGTCTCCTTACAGCTTCAGGCATCATAAGAAAATTGTGTACGTATAATTTTTATATTTCTATTTAAAGGTTTTGTGTCTCCTTACAGCTTCAGGCATCATAAGAAAACTGTGTATGTATAATATTATTTTCTACTTCTATTTAAAGGTTTTGTGTCTCCTTACAACTTCAGGCATCAAAAGAAAATTGTATATGTATTTTTATTTAAAGGTTTCATATTTAATTCCATCCAGCCTCAAGTATCATTAGAAAACTGTCATGTATAATTTTTGTACTTTAGTTTAAGGTGGTAATTCACTTTTGTTACATTGGAGTGTCTTGATTCCTCCAAAGTATGCCAGGAAACAGCAGGACCAGAAGAGCAAAAATAATGGTGTTCTGTTGTTGCTTGGAATAGTTTGGAGGATTCAGTTGCTCCAGATTTACCAACACAAAATTTCCCCATTAATTTAAAGGTCTAATGAAGAAGAGATAGAATGCTTAATGGGGTATATAGCACATTGTTTTGGGTGGTTAATCTGGAGCAAATGATTCCTCCAAACTATTCCACGCAACAGGATTCCATTATTTTTCTTCATGTGAGTCTGTTTCCAGGCATACTTTGGAGGAATCAAGGCACTCCAGTCTATCAAAAATATCCGATCCCCTTATAGTATCCTACAGTAAATGAGTGTCTGGTGTTTCCTGTTCTTAGTCCTTGCTTAATTAATAATAATAATAAATAAATAAATAATAATGTATTTAAATTTCCTTATATTAGTAAAAAAGAAATATATAAATATTAATTAATTATCCCATGAAATAAATGGGTTTATTGGTTTATTATTTATTAATTATCCCATGAAATAAATGGGTTTAATATTTATCAATAATTAATTAAGGTGTAAAGAAATAAAAAAGAAATGATTCAGGTGTTGAAAAAATTATATATACAGTGAGATCCCGTTGAAACTCTTAAATGTTAAAAAATGTGTAACAATCATCAGGGTTGCCACCACAGAGCTATACACATAGAACTCGCCACCACCCCCTGGCGTGTCACCACCGGAAGTGGGTTGGCGGCCATGATGGTTGCCCATCCCCTCAACCCGCCAGCCTGGTAGCTTATGCCAGGGTAAGATATTATTTCATTTATTCGGTCTTTTATTGATGATATGGTATATTAACTACATTATAGTGACTCACAATATATGAATAAATATTTCTTTAACCGATATATCAGTGAATGGCTGATTAAATATAAATACATTTCGGTTAATAGGTGAAATGAGTTAGATAAACAAAACTATCGTTGGCTCTCATCCACAGTCACCTTCTTATAATATATAATTATATACAACGTATAGCTCTGTTAATTGATTTAACAAAACCTGCATAATTAAATAACAAGATACAATGCTTTACAAATCAGGGAAATGTCAATAACTGTGGATAGAAACATACTATACAAGTATGTATGGGAGTTCAAAGCACAGAGCTATCTACAGTGATGCCAACTTGGCGGATTTTCGGCTAGATCTAGCGGATTTAGAAATTATCTAGCGGAAATAAAATTGAACTTTACAGGAGTAACTAGCAGATTTTAAAAGCCAATCTAGTGGAAAATTGTAAGAGCTTTACCTATGATTTAGCGGATTTTCTTGACTAGTCTAGCGGATTCCAAAAATTTGAGTTGGCATCACTGGCTATCTATACACATAGAGCGATCGCCTGTTGTGACACTCCTCTCCTATCTAATAACACCACGGTATAATAACTAGTCATTATACCGTGAATAACACAGGGTTAAGCGCTCTATATTTTTAGCTCTGTGGGTGACACTCCCCCCCTATCTAATAACACAGGGTTAAGCGCTCTATGTGTATAGCTCTGTGGTGTCACCACAGGCGATCGCTCTATGTATATAGCTCTGTGGTTTCCACAATCAAGGTAATTTCTTTATTTTTAGGAATATTTTTAACCTTCCACGGAGAGTGTTGAGGAAATCGATAGTTTTTAGGAAAATTCTATTTTGATATACAAGTAAATCTAAGGAAATTTGACAACTAGAATAGAGTAATAAGAATAAGAAAATCCTTATTGGGAAATTTTGGGTCTTGAGATTTTGAGAAGGTGGAGTATTGTCAGTCAACCCTAAACAACAGTAAAACATTAAAAACAACAGAGAAACATTTAAAACAACAGTAAAAGACAACCATAAACAACAGTAAAATATTAAAAACAACATGCCAACCAAAAACAACATAAAAAATAACAATACAACATTAAAAATAACAATACATCATTAACCCTTTCGCTGCCGTCAACATTGCACTGCATTTTAACAACAACAGCTGATAATCCCTTGCAACTCGAATAATCCTGAAAATAATTGTGGTTACGTTTCTTCTACGTAAGGAATACCGACTACATTACACCTGGGAGGTTAATTAACACAGGTATATATATGTAACTTATGTACAATCGGTGGTAAAAATAAATATTAAAATTCCCCTATGAATAGTTAATGGTATCTATTGAAAGAATTACCGTTTTGTAGCAGTGTTGCCAGATCCGGCTAGGTCCCAGTATTTTGCCCCGGTCAATTACTGTACTTTACCACGGTTATTTCCCGGTAGTCTGCCCAGGTTAGGTCCCGGTAGTCTGATGCAGTCTAGGTTAGGTTAGGTAAGGTTAGTTAATTTCAATATATGGGAGGTTTATGTATTTACTGTTGATTTATTTAACCCGACTTCACCACACTATTAATTGTGGTATTTATCTAGACTACTGTCGTTCTGTAGCAGTGTTGCCACGTCCTGTTAGGTCCCAGTAATTTCTGTATTTATTGAAAGAATTACCGTTTTGTAGCAGTGTTTGCCAGATCTGGCTAGGTCCCAGTATTTTGGGTAAATATTGAAAGAATTACCGTTATTGCATACGGCTTTTCTTCCTTCAGTACTCACTTATTTAGACCATTCTAAGACTATTTTCTTCTATGGCATTTCCACCACAAATGCCCCATTTCCAAGATAGGTCATATTCAAATGGGGCATTTTGAAATTAGCCTGACCTTACCTAACCTAACCTAACCTAGACCACAGCAAACTACCGGGACCTAACCTGGACAAACTACCGGGAAATAACCGTTGTAAAGTACAGGAAATGACCGGGACAAAATACTGGGACCTAGCCGGATCTGGCAACACTGCTACAGAACGGTAATTCTTTTAATAAATACCGTATTTTGCCCCGGTCATTTCCTGTACTTTACCACGGTTAGGTCCCTGTAGTTTGCCCAGGTTAGGTCCCTGTGGTTTGCCCAGTTAGGTCTCGGTAGTTTGTCCAGGTTAGCTCCTGGTAGTTTGCCCAGGTTAGGTCTCGGTAGTTTGCCCAGGTTAGGTCTCGGTAGTTTGCCCAGGTTAGGTCCTGGTAGTTTGTCCAGGTTAGGTCTCGGTAGTTTGCCCAAGTTAGGTCCTTGTAGATTGCCCAGGTTAGGTCCCGGTAGTTTGCCCAGGTTGTTTTTACTGTCCCTCCTTTCCATCGTGTTTATTGTCCCTCCTTTCCTTCTGTTTCCTTTGTGTTTGCTGTCTCTTTTTCCTAACACCGTCTCCCTCATCCTACAGGGTCCTACAGTTACTAGAGCAAGGAAGACAGGCAAGAAGGAAAGAGGAAGAGGAGGAAGACAGGGAAGAAGGAAAGAGGAAGAGGAGGAAGACAGACAAGAAGGAAAAAGGAAGACAGGCAAGAAGGAAAGAGAAAGACAAGAGAGACAGACAAGAAGGAAAGAGATAGACAAATAAAGGAAAGAGGAAGACAAATAAAAAGGAAAGAGGAAGACGGGAAAGGCAAGAGTTAGACAGGTAAGAAAGGGGCAAGACAACTGATAAATAATGAGGAAGATAGGAAATAAACAAGGAATTGGAGCAAGGTAATAAAATGGCATAAAACAAGGCGGATAACAGATGAAAATTAGAAAAACACAATAGAAAGAAAACAGAGCATAGAAAGAAGTGGAACACATCTCCTCCTTGTTTTGTTCCATCTTTGTACACTTTTAAAATTTATGTATGTATATATGTATATACAATTTATGTATTGATAGTTGTCAGTGATTGAGTGGAAAGTGGATGAAGTGTTGTAATAGAGATAGCTAATAAAATAAGGATAATTTGATATTCTTTGGTTGATAGAAAGTATTGAGTGATAGAGGTGACAGGATATAAAATATCAGGAGGAGGAGGTTGTTTGTTGTTCAAGAGGAAGGTGGATATAGTGTTATGATGGAGGAGGAAACTAAGGAAACACAATGTGGAAATGATGCTGAGGTTGTGTCTAAGGAAATACAATGTCAGCAAGGAGTTATCTGTGAACATTGTGGTAAGGAATTTCAAAACCGAATCAAACTGAAGCGTCATTTCCGAGTGGTTCACTCGCTGGACAAGAAATACAAGTGTGAGGAATGTGGTCGGATGTTTTCCTTCAGAGGTTGTCTCAATAATCATATGTTTTCACACTCGAAAGAGAAGAATTGTGAGTGTGATATATGTGGCATGAGATTCAGTAGAAAAAGTCATGTGAATAAACACAAAAAGTTACATGATGGAGAGAAACGGTTCAGGTGTGACGTGTGCGGTAAAGAGTTGATATTTAGAGGACAAGAAGCTATACAAATGGAGGAGAATACAGGGTGTAATTATGTATGTAAGGACTGCAAGGAGTATGAGTGTGAGGAATGTGGTAAGAAGTACACTGGTAGCAGCAAACTCAAACGTCACATTCGTTTGGCTCACTCACCCACAGTAGAATGTGATATATGTGGTAAAACATTCACCCACAAAAGTTTTCTCACTCAGCACAAGATTTATCATACAGAAGAAAGGAAGCATGAGTGTGATATATGTGGTAAAAAATATCTTACAAGGGGTCATGTGAACCAACATAAAATTGTTCACCAGGATTCCAACTGTAAGGAATATATGTGTGAGGAATGTGGCAAGGAATTCATCAGTAAAATAAAACTCAAACGACATGCTCGCCTTGTTCATTCAACGGAAAAATTGGTTGAGTGTGAAGAGTGTGGTAAAAAATTCCTCAACAATAGTCAGTTATCTCAGCATATAATTTTTCATACAGGAGAAAGGAATGTAGAATGTTCTGTATGTGCTAAAAAATTCTATAAGAATAGTGACCTTAAAAAACACATGGTCCTTCACACAGGAATCAAACCTTATGGGTGTGATATTTGTGGAAAACATTTCTCACAGAAAGGTCATCTTAAATCACATGAACTTGTTCACACAGGAGTAAAAAAGTTTAAATGTGATGATTGTGGAAAATATTTTACTCTAAAATCTGGCCTTAAAAAACACATGTCCCTTCACACTGGAGTGAGGCCATTTGAATGTGAACAATGTGACAAAAAGTTCTTTGCAAACTCTCAACTATTGCAACACCAAACTACACATTCTGGAAGGAAAGACTTTGAATGTAATGAATGTGGTGATAAATTTGTGTCTAAGAATACTCTTAATCAGCATCGCAAAAGTATCCATTTGAAGTTGTCATATAAGTGTGATGAATGTGGCAAAACCTTTAGTAGGAAATCAGGATTAACTCGGCATGAGGTGACACACACAGGAACAGAAACCTTTGAATGTGATAAATGTGGTGAGAAATTTAATGAGAAGTTTGCTTTGAGGATGCACAAAGCTAGTCACTCAAATGTAAAGGAATATAAATGTGATGAGTGTGGTGCTGAATATATTAGAGAATCCAGCCTCAAGCGTCACAAGAACACTGTCCATTTATAAGTATAGACTGTAGTAGTATAATAACTTTAGAGAACACAACACACCCTAATTGATAATATGTTGGATTAGTATAGTCTATTTAAAGAAATATTTTATGTTCTTGCCTTAAATAAAAGTAGACACGTTTTTGCTCATAATTATATAACCTGTCTAACTCTAATCATATTTATTTGTATGTATCACTAAATCACTGTCACCTATGCTAATTAATTCACTCACTCCACAAACTTCATCAAGAGCAGAACCAGCAGTCCACCCTGAAGAAGCCTCACCAAAAGGCGAAAACCTCTAGAGAGTTTTGGTGTACAAAGTCAATAGTTTATATTATTACAGTACTTCAATCTAATAAAGGTGTCAGCTTTCATCAGCATTTTCACTTAACCTAGTATGTTACTTAGTGAAGAAATATGGATATATTCTGATATTCATTCAATCCCTCACTGACTCTAACGCCTGAAGATTGAAAAAGCTTCTATAAGTGCTGTTGATTTTAACAAACATTATATAAGAGAAAATATGTACCCTAAATATATACACATATATATATATTGTAATGAGGCAATACAGTAGTAGTAAAGGAGGTATTATGTATTGTCGAATAATTATATCATACCGAAGTTTACCATACAATGTAAACAATACCAACATTATTACCATCTGACTGACACGTACCAGATGGAGTCACAAAATTTGACGGAGGTGGAAAAATTAAACTTAGACTTCCCACCAGAAGTTGTAAAAGCCATTCAGGAGGTGAGTTGTGTTTCAGTTAAGTTTCTGTTTAACGTTAGTGGGAATATATATCAAACATTGATCAACAAATGATAATAACACGACCGGTTTGTAGTTGAGCCGACCCAGCCCACCCACACAATTTATTTATTAGTTGACCACAGACATAGAGAACAAAATTATATGGTATTTATTGAAAGAATTACCGGTAAATATTGAATGAATTACCGTTATTGCGTAAGGTTTTTCTACCTTCATTACCCATTTATTTAGACCATTCTAAGACTATTTTCTTCTATGGCATTTCCTCCACAAATGCCCCATTTCCAAAATAGGGCACATTCAAATGGGGCACTTTGAAATTAGCCTGACCTTACCTGACCTGACCTAACCTAACCTAGACCGCATCAGACTACCGGGACCTAACCTGGGCAGACTACTGGAACCTAACCTGGGCAAACTACCAGGAAATAATCGTGATAAAGTACAATAAATGACTAGGGCAAAATACTGGGACTCAGCCGGATCTGGCAACACTGCTGCAAAACGGTAATTCCTTCAATAAATACCGAATTACCGTTTTGTAGCAGTGTTGCCAGATCCGGCTAGGTCCCAGTACTTTGCCCCGGTTATTTTCTGTACTTTACCACGGTTATTTCCCGGTAGTCTGCCCAGGTTAGGTCCCGGTAGTCTGATGCGGTCTAGGTTAGGTTAGGTCAGGTCAGGTAAGGTCAGGCTAATTTCAAAATGCCCCATTTGAATATGACCTATCTTGGAAATGGGGCATTTGTGGAGAAAATGCCATAGAAGAAAATAGTCTTAGAATGGTCTAAATAAATGGGTAATGAAGGTAGAAAAAACGTACGCAATAACGGTAATTCATTCAATATTTACCCTGTGTTTTAGCTAATGGAGTCAGGGTGACATTTTACGGTAATATTTAAGAAGAGGCTCAGAAAAAGAAGTTACTTAGCATTTTTAAGACAATAAAAATCTTTGAAACCTAACTTAATGTGTTTTGAGACCTAATCTATTTTATTCAGGATTGGTGCATTCAAATGGAGTAAATATTTACACTCCCTTTTCATATTCAAACATTATATCATAAATTATCTCCACTCACATGAGATATTTTCTAGTAATGTGCAATGCAGCAGACTATGTTGATATTGTTATACTGTTGGTCCCTCATGCCTGGTTAAATTGAGTTTATGGCTCATCACTAAACTTAAACTGGATAGAGTTGCCTCACCTGTAACCAAAATACAGACTTATTACCCAATCTATGATGAGTGACTCGTGACTGGCCTTCATTACTGAAAATGGCCTGCATTGTGGGATATTTTTGCACTAGTATCATAAAAGCACATGGTTGCCCAGATAGAGTTCAATAATCTATGATGTTTAATAATTATGTAGTGAAATCTAAAAACAGTTTGCAAGTTATTTTGACATTATTCACTTGTTTTGTAAATGACATACTGTATATTGTATTTCATTAGTAATCTTCAGTGTAGACAATGTTGGCTGTACCAGAAAATAAATTATCCTTGGTAGCTTCCTGCTGGGTTTTTACTTTATTTCCTTACTTTTATTTGTGACAGATCCTCCCAAGTGATGACCCATTTGATGCTGCTGACTTCAATGCAGTGGAATACATCAATGCCCGTTTCCCGGCTGAGCAGTCCCTCCACCATATTGATGATGTGTTGGAGGAGATGAGACTCAAAATTACTGACACTGATGACCAGATCAGGAGTGTGGTTCGCTCACTCACCAATGTTGACCAGGTTAGTATTAATCCTGTGTCATTGGATTGCTAGGTTTATGGGGAAAGAAGAAGCCGTATACAAAAATGCCTCGAGTGAAATCATTGCCTTACCAAGTAGATTAGCACTTTGCCATTACTATAGGTAAAATTCTATATTCCAGTCCAGAAAAAAAAAAAATGCTTTAATTGTGTAAAGTTTCTTACAAAGGAGTTTGAGAGTTTGTATCTCTTCAGGATGGTCGTGCTTCATTGCTGCATGCACAGGAGGCCATTGGTGAGCTCTACTCACGATTCCAAGACATCAAGGTGAGGTGGACAAGACTAAAAAATTATCCTATGCATGAGGAGGAAGGCCTCCAAGTTAGATGTAGTGTGGGATTAATGGAAGAGTTTCGTACTCAAACAGAAATTGGAAACCAGTCACTGTATTCTTCATTATATTATACTGTGTATATATATATATATATATATATATATATATATATATATATATATATATATATATATATATATATATATATATATATATATATATATCACACAACCATTATAGAAGCTTTTTACCACATTCAGCAGCCTTTCCTCTATACCATACATTAGCAGCACTTCCCATAAGCCTTCTCTGTCTACTCTGTCAAATAATCAATAAAATCTTTGTGTGCATCACTTGATGTTTGGTAGGAAAGAGCCAGCGAGAGTGAATTAAGGGTGAAGGAGATAACCCGAGACATTAAGCAACTAGACACAGCCAAACGGAACCTCACCACTTCCATCACTACACTCAATCACCTCCAGATGTTGGTCGAGGGTGTCCAGAAGCTGCAGTGAGTTGGGACTCAATTTCTTGTGTTGACTTGGACATTTGTTGTGATTTTTGGAGAGAGAGAAAGTTTTAGTAGCTACAATAAAATCTTCTATGAGAACATTATTTACATTACGGTATTATACTGCTGCACAGAGTAATTAGATACAGCTGTTTCCATATATACATTACACTATATACAGTGTAATATAAGATGTCCTATGAGAATGCCAGTTTTGTATATATTAATTACTAAAGAGAGAGGAGATCAACAAGTGATAAAACTGATAAATTTTCTTTTCCCTGGTGCTTGTGTGGACAATAAACAGAGCATTGAAGGTCCGGCGAGAGTATGGTGAGATTGCCACACTGCTGCAGGGGGTGATGAATGTCCTTGAACACCTCCAGCGCTACAGGCACATCCCCCAGGTGGCTCAGCTGGCTCGGGAGGTAAATTCAAGGGTTGGAAGGTGGAAAGGGAGAGAACATTCAGGGAAGACGAGGGCATACTAATACTGTATACGTTATACCCTTTATGGGATCCCTGCATACTCCAGGAAGCTGTTGACTAGGAAAGATATGTCCCAGAGATTTCTAAATGTGTGTGTATGTGTGTTTTTTTTTTCTTTCAAGTTTTCAAGAATAATTAGAGTTATGAAATACAAGAGGAAACAAAAGTTATTGAATAGTTTAAGAAGTTAAGGAAGAAGGGATAATGAATGGGTTTGATTGAGGAGAAAGAGTTGTGTGAAAAATGCCGTCTTGTGGTATAATATGTGCTGACGTGTGTGTGATTTAAGACGTGTAAACTTGTGCCAGGTTGATGAGATCCGAGGTGAGTTGGAGAAGCAGATCCTGGAGGATTTCCACCGAGCCTTCCACGGCCCCAATGCTCGTCGCTTTGCTCCAACAAGGGAGTTGGCTGAGGCCTGTCTGGTTGTATCAGAGCTCGACCCTAAAGTCAAGTGAGTTAGTTTTCGTAATATCTGTTTTGCTGCCATTAATTTATGAGATTTATCAGCCCTTTCTATCTCCTTCTATGACATCATATGACCCTGTTTGTTACAGTGCCATTTAACATTTTTCCTATCTAATCACTGTAATCTATAAGCACTCATTGTTTCATCTGCTGACATAATTATGGTACATGCTTATATGCTGCCATCTGTGTTTTCTTTCCTTTCAGTTAGTTAGACCACTCTGTCTCTATTTCTGGAGGCATATGATTTCAAGTACAGTATTAATGCTTTCCATAATCCTCTGATGGTATGTGATCATAGCAGGAACTCTTATTGTTTTCTTTCTAATAAGCCAATCAATCAAACCTCTCCAGTTCCATTCCTGTCATCAGCTACTGTGTTTTCATTTCAGTCAGTTATAAACTCATCAATCTTTCTCTATATTTGGGTTTTCATTTCAGTCATTTCTATCAATAAGGTAATGAACCTAGCAACCATCAATCTTTGTTTGTATTGGTGTTTTCATTTCAGTGAATTTTATCAATATGTTAATGTGTGTATTAAGCCACCAATCTCTTTCCCCAAGACGCACCATCATTGAGGACGTGATAAAGACACAGTTGGCCGAGTATGAGGTTTTGTATGCCGGGGGTGAGACAGATGCCTGGCTAGCTAAGGTGGAGCTCAGACGTCGCTGGTTCCTCAAGGCAGCTGTTGAGTTTGAGAAGAGTTTGGCTGCCATGTTTCCTCCATCCTGGCAGGTACTGTCATGTGTGTGTGTGTGTGTGTGTGTTTTTTTGTGTCCACTAAGAAGTAAATATTAAGTTAGAACTTGTGTGTGTGTACAGTTAGAAACAAATGTCTTATCAATGGTAATTACTAATAAAAGTAAAGTGTTATCAGTGTGTACTTTCTTAATGAGTTGTGTTATGTTCATGTGTACAGGTACCGGCACGTCTGGCATTGAGCTTCTGTGAGGTGACACGAGGTCAACTAACACGCACCATGGAGCTACGTACCCATGACATTGATGTGGCAACACTGCTTCATGCCCATAAGGTATGGTACATGCTGGTGGGATTTTCTGACATTTGTTTTTCTTGCCTCATCTCTTATTGTTAAGATATTTTTCAAGACATAAATCCTTATGCCACTCACAGTTACACTGCATAAAAGATAAAGTGTACAGTACAGTATCTCATCACTAACTCACTGTGTAAAACGTAATGTTGCCACAAACAAAACCATTCAACCAATACTCACTTGGGATTTCAACTAAGACAATACTGTACCTGTTATATTGTTTGCTGGGAACTAGAGATTAGTTGCCAGTCAGTGAATCAGTTAATCATGCATTTCCATCAGTGTAATCAGTGTATTCTATTACAGGTGATGTCAGACCTGGAGAGCTTGCTGGTGAGGAAGTATGCCGCGTTCCAACTTCACGACCGTACACCTCGCTCTTCCACTTCCACTAACCCCTTCCTCCAGGTTTGTGTGTGTGTGTATTTATGTATGGTATGATTAGGTTCTTTTGTGTTTCTATTCATTCTTTATGGTTTCTGTAAGTTCAGCAAATTCCTTTTGATTCCTTGTGATTACTATCATGTTGTATTGATTCTTTTGATTGTTGTAGATCCTATAAATCCCCATAGGTTCTTGTAGGTTAGGTTAAGGGTGGAAACATTAATGTACTTTTTTTTTCCTTTTAGCAGGATGAACACCCTGGTAAACTGGAGCTAACCAATCCCTTCACAGAGCAAGAGGGGAAAGGAGAGGAGGGAGGACCAGGAGGGGAGGGGCCTGTCTCTCCCTTCCAAGGTGCCATATGTCGGTGTTTCCAGCCTTACCTCCGTGTCTATGTGGAGAGTGTTGACAAGTGAGCATTGGAGTAAAAGGCTTTCTATTTAATTATGTATATGTACTGTACTTATTTACTTTTGGTGCCAGGTATATATTTACTCATGCTCATTATTCTTTTATGTATACTGAACTTTATTTTATTTGTAATATGAAGAGGCTTAATGTATGTCAACAAAGAATAGTTCGTAAAATGAATATAAATTATTTCTCATAGCTTTTCTGTAAATTAAGATTTTTCCATTAATACTGATTCTAATTCATGTGTACATTTTTCCAGACGACTAAGTGACCAGATAGAGAAATTTGCTGTAGACATGAAGAGCTACAAATTTGAGCACATAGATGCCGAGGAGTCCAATGTGGTGCCATGCTGTGGGGAACTCTTTACTATATATAAGGTTAACTTGATTTTATTATGTTTAAGTTAAAGTGAAGAGGTTTGCTGAGTGGGAAGGTTAAGCTTGAGAAATTTGAGATTGGTGATGCTGGAAATTTATTCAGGTTATTTTTCCAAATCTAACTGATTTGTCTGTCTGTTAGTTTTACAGCTGCTTGTTTTACATCCAGATTTCTTTTTCAAGAATGTTGGGGAAGCAAAATTGACAACTGAAGACAGTAATAGAGGATAAGGTAGGGTTAGTAAACTTCTCCTGGACATTTAAAGATGAGTATTAAAACTGATGTGTTGGTACAGACAGTGTTGGTGGAGTTCCTACGCTTGGGTCCTGGTGAAAGCCTGGCAGGGCTGGTGGAAGTGATGCAGAATCACCTGAGGGAGTTTTGTTCACGTGTCCTCCGTGCTGCCCTCCCCAGACTTGGCACCAACAACATACCCATACCTAAAGATATCAACATGAAGGAACTCACTGCAGTCCTTGCCCAGGTAAGGTATTGTATTTTATGATAGCTAATCCTCGCAATGCCAGTCATTTCTTTTCATTTGAGTAATATAATTTTAATCAGAATAAAATAGTTGCATTCAAAATGAATAGTTTGGGATTGTCTCATTGAGGAAGGGTCAGTCAGATATCTGAATCCTGAGTGGTGAGTGTTGTGTTGCCAGAGAGAGGGTTGTATTACAGTTGTATAGTGGTATTATGTAACTATAAGAATTTTACAGGTACAAACACTGTGGCGGGAGGGTGACAGTGGCAGACTGGGTGAGGAAGAGGTGCGTCGGGTGTGTTCTGTGTTGGTGTCTGCCGAGTACTGTGATGAGATGACGGGGCGACTGGAAGCCAAGCTGAAGGAACGCTCACCCCAATCCCTCGCCCCGGCCATTTCTCTCACCCAGGAACAAGACCTCTTCCATGCTGTTTTGGCCCAGGTTCGTGACTTCTCTTTGTTTGTTTTGTAGATGCTGTACTTTTGGTTTGTGTTTATATAGATTTCTTTTACTTGTACAGTACCCACCCATCTTCCAGCCCACTTCAGTTTCATATGTACATTTTCCCTCGTCAGAACAGTATTGTCATAATCCTAACGCATGGCTCAAAAGATATTATTTTGGGTGTGGTAAGCAAGAAACAGGTGAAAGTTCCCAAATAAACAAAAAATTGGTTCTTATTTTGTACAGTGTATTGCCCTGCTGGTGGCCCATGTGGAAAGCCAGTGTGACCCTGCCCTGGCCTCCATGACAAAGATACAGTGGGTGTTGGATCAGACTGGAGACACAAGCCCCTATGTCACTGCCCTCGCCCACCACCTTGCAGCCTCTGTTCCCCTCATAAGACACAACCTGCACACCTCACGCAAGTACTTCACCAGGTAGGTTAAGTTGGCCAAGAAATAAAGTTGAATTGTCATAAGCAAATTACTTGAATCTTACGACTACAGTCACCCCCGTGTTTGTTGTTAGGCATAGCAAGATGCAGCATGTGTGTACTGTAAATTCTGAAGGAGGGAATATTTTTCATCAGGGAACAAGAGAATTAACAAAGAGACAGTGATTTGTTAATTTGACATTTTACGATTTACCCTACAATTCAGATAAGGCACTCCACAGGTTAAACCTCTAATGAATGTGTATGATTTACAAATTTAGTAGGATTTGATGGCCTGAAGTTCATCTGATGTCAGCAAATTTGCAGGGCAACTGATTTCCCCTGACCCTGCTACAAAACAAATTCACCAGTCATACACTGAGGGACTACAGTACAGTGCAGTAGGCTCTTTCCTAACATAGAAATCATTAGCCCTCCTGTTAAGCAACTCCAGTTTTCTCTTTATATTTGTAAATTATGAGACATTTGTTTAAACTTCATCAATTATTTTCAGGTTCTGTGATAAGTTAGCAGCAGCAATTCTCAACAAGTTTGTCCAGCAGGTGGGTAATTTTGGTTTGTTTTTTGTTTTAATACTCAATATGTTTAATATATAAGATAGTGTTTACAGATTGGAAAGGTGCACACATATACCCTAACAATTATTATTGTCCTTAACGGATAAGTGCATTCTGTACAATCAAATTCTTAAATTGTTTCTGTTGCCATCAGCCCATTTACCTGATCCAGAAACCTCTTTGATGTAACAGGTGTACAAGTGTCGACCCATAAACAGTGTTGGGTGTGAGCAGCTGTTGTTGGACTGTCATGCTCTCAAGGCTGTTATGCTTCAACTCCCAGTTGTTGCCTCCCAGGTTAGTCACACCTCCTTTATTGTTTTTTTAGTCCAATTCGTTATGCAGTACCATTGACTGGATGGAAGTGTAGGAGAACTCCATGATCTTGAGTCACTACAGTACTATTATTCAGCTCTTCAGCTGACTCTCCTTTCCTTGTTCTTTAAAGCTTGCTATCCGGTGACAGATGACCTTAGGTTCTGCATTACCATTATTGTTTTCTTTTCAATGGTATTTGCCTTACAGGTGCGACGTGATCCTCCACAGACCTATACCAGGATGGTTGCACGGGGTATGGCCCGGGCTGAGCTGGTACTTCAGGTACTATCTGCACATACTTTCTGAATATTTGTACAATCATTTTTTCAGTTTGCCCAATAAATTGTAACAGGGTAAATAGTGACTAAATATGTGTGATGCCCTACTGTATAGTAAACATATTCTTTTGAGGATATTTGAAAAGAGTTGCCGTGTCCACAGGTTGTGATGGGAGAGTATGCCACTCATGGTGATCTTGTTGAAAAGTTCCACCGCCTCTTGCCTGATGCAACCATAGCAGACTTTCAGAAGGTGAGTGTCAGAGAAGGAAGGAAATTGAAGATTGTATCATACAGGTCCTGTTGAACCTGACTTATGTGTACCATTTACTCACAATTAAATTTTTGTCTATCCTGTTTGGTACATATCAACAGGTGGTGGAGATGAGAGGTGTAAAGGACAGAGCATCAGTGTTGGAGTTGTACAGACAACGCACCTCTGCCCTTGACTCCCCCCACCGGCACCACCCTATCCCCAGCCAACCCTCTGCTGCCGCTACACCTTCCACCCCACCAGCCACAACCACTGGGTCCAGCACCAGCCCTGAGCATGAGATGAGCAAGATAGCACGGTTGGAAAGGATGCTTAAATCTCGCAGATTGATATCTTAAATGACTTACCTTCCTGTATACTTCATAAGTATTGTTTTTTCCTCAACTTACAGAACTGGGCAGGCCACATCATCTATCTTGTTTTGATTTATCTATCCACACAGGGATAAGTCATATTTTATTAAAGATATTGTACTGACATGCTGCAGAATGGACACAAGTCAGTTGACAGAAATTTTTCAAGACTTGAACCACATATTTCAGGTAATTAGTCCCTTGGCTCTTGTTAGAAAAGGAAAACATGGACATAGGGAACAATAAGTAGAAATTGAGTGGCCCTAAACTTGATGTTACAACATGAGCAGAATGAGGGGATCTCAAAAAATCAATAAGAATGAGTGAAGCCAGCATGAACAAATATATTTAGCCACTTATCTTCTACATATAGATTGACCAGATCAGATTACAGTGTTTGCAGAAGTTTTCTTGAAAGTTCATTTACAGAGGTAGTATAGACAGTTGCATTTACCTTAAGGAGGTTCTGTTGTTATTTTGAAAGGTTGTTTCCTGTTTAGACTAATGCTGTTAGACTTCTAATCTTCACTTTATTAATATGCTTATTATTTAAGTCATGTGAAAATCAAATACACATTGAAAAATAACAGATCTACTTTCTTTTATTATACCCTTTCTCACCCTGCTGGACAAGAACCAAAACATTAGAATATTTCCATGACAATTAGATTCTGACATATTGCAATAACCTCTTGGTAGTGGCATCCAAACACTCATTTCGCGTACAGCATTATATTCTCCATCCTAATCTTAATGGAATTTTTTAGAGGAACCGTACCTACAAACAATATTTCTGGGTAATATTCCATTATTTTGCCGTTTTCTGTTATGATGTTTCTACTTTCTTTACCCACTAATTTATACCATTCTAAGACTATTTTCTTCTATGGCATACCCATTTCCAATATATGGCATATTCAAATGGGGCATTTTGGAATTAGCCTGACCTAAGCTAACCTAGACCGCAGCAGACCTAATCTGGGGAAACTACCGGGACCCAGCCGGATGTGGCAACACTGCTACAAAACGGCAATATCCTGGATAAATACCTATTTCTGCACTAATGCCGACGATACTGAAGGTTAAGAGTGCAGGGTGAGTGAGTCAACTTATAGTGTAACGTTATACTACAACAGCTTCCTCACATTTTCCCTGCCCCTGACCCCATGAGCACCAAGGTCACACAAACCTCCATCCATTCCATCTACCCAGCCTGCCTACACCATCCCACAATACAGTCGCGGTGAACATATAATTATCAGGGTCTTACAAACTATCATAATTAAAATGCGATCTAGCGTGTCAACGAAATTAGATAAAGCCTTAATTGATTGTCACCGTGTATTTGAATGTTTTACTGTTTTACCGTAGTGGGCAATATCTTTTTCTTGTTGTTAATTGGCTAGTGTTAGTAGGGATATTGTATGAAAGGATATGAACAGTATTTTATTTTGGCGTTTCTTTGGAATATATTGCGTATCATTTGCTTATGTTGAAACAGGAAAATTGGCTCACGGGAAGACGCAGGGAGTGTATAAAGTGTATTGCATCACCACTTGGCCCCTACAGACATTAGCTACCATAGTTACGCAATCTGTTTCATCAATACCATTTGCAAGAATCTGCATGTATACTACGGGATATAATTTTATTTTGTCTATTTAATCAATATATTTGTTTTGTCATGAGGCAGATCGATCGTATCATACAGCCTACATTAGAATATATTTGTATTGTGGTCTCTGATGATCTAGTTGTCAAAATATGCTATTATAGAACATCAATCAATTTCGCTATGATGTGACTGATATGTAACACGAAGCTACACTGGGTACAATGATGGATCTTTTGCTGTTATAGGTATACATATATAATAATGTGTACATGTAGTTATTTGGATGGTAAACCTACAAATAAATAAAATATAATAGCAGCATAACTTTTATACAGTAATACAGCATTGATTAAAGTGGCACGCATTTCCTGTTACCAGTTGTATAGGCTAAACAGCAAGTTGATTGACATAATAGGAAATAGTTGGAAGGTAAAAGAGTCTCGACATAGCCCCATTGCCCCAGGGGAAGGGTAGAGAAGGGGGGGAAGGGTAGAGAAGGGGGGGAAGGGTAGAGAAGGGAGGGAAGGGCAGACAACACACCCCAATCATCATCATCCTTTCCGAAGCCCCGCCCCTGTGGTCTTAAAAAAAAAAAAAATGAAGAATGAACAAGACCGGCTGCCTTGTACAAGCCTTCAGAGTCAGTGAGTGATCAGCATGGCATCAGTGAGGACGTATACAAGTTTCTCCTCCAAGATTTCAAATAATTTAAAGTGGAAAAGCATTAGGGTATATCGAGTAAGTGTGAAGTGTTGTGGTACATGTATAATAGTGTTTAGTGTAGTGAGTAAATTAATATAGTGATGGTTGGTGATGATATTCCCTTTTTTAAATAGTAAAATAATAATAACACTGCCATTGGATTCTGCTACGTACGTATACTGTATAAATCGATACTTCGTGGGTCATAGGGTATAACAGTAAGTATATAAAAGAGAGATATAACCAAAAAGAGGGTATAGAAAAAAAAAAAGAGATTGAGGATATTAGGCGCCGCTACAGTGAGGTCATATAGCGCCAGAAGAAAGTGATAG
Source organism: Petrolisthes cinctipes (assembly GCA_033782935.1). Lineage (NCBI taxonomy): Eukaryota > Metazoa > Arthropoda > Malacostraca > Decapoda > Porcellanidae > Petrolisthes > Petrolisthes cinctipes. The sequence goes on along the minus strand of JAWQEG010000217.1, from coordinate 67,586 downwards.
ATGAGACAAGTGTAAGTACAAAACCTCATCTTATATGTACTCTAATTACTTCATATTTTTGCTTAATTAATATACAAAATCTGATTGACTATTAACACAGGTGAATGATTGAGTGTATGCAAGAATTAACAATATCATAGTGTATACGATGACGTGGTACCGATACGATGGCCCTATTGTTTTGTGTTTTTTTTTTCCCATGGAGGCATAGTACCGGTACCATGCCATCGTACACACCTTGAATGTCCTTGGATATGGTGTTATAGTGTGTAATACTGAACCAGTGTTGCCAGGTAAACTTGACGAAATTTCTACTAACTATAAACATCAGAATTTCCCTTTTTTTTTTTATTTTTTACCTCAAAACATTTCCTGTTTACTCTTGTATAAAATTATGATTCTGTATTTGCCAACTTGAAATTTCGTCATGTAGAAATTTCCCCATTTACTCTTGAACAATCTTTATGTAATTACTCCGTTTACTCTTGAACAGTCTTTATAAAATTACTCAATTTACTCTTGAACAATCTTTATATAATTTCCCTATTTACTCTTGAACGATCTATATACTGTAATTCCCCCCATTGAGACATCTAATTCCCCATGTCTAGGGATAAAGCCCCATACTTGGCAACACTGTACTGAACTCTGACAGCATGGATGGTGTGAGTGTGACGTCAGAAACAAACCCTCTCATTCCACCAATCAGAACACGAGTTGAGTATGACGTCACAACAAGCCTCCACAGACAGCCAATCAGAAGCTCTATTTGCTCTGACGTCAGCAGGTTGTGATGGGTGGTGTCTATTTCTGTCTATGGGTTCGATAATAAATAGCACATACCATTCACAACAAAATAAATCTATGATGAATTCTATAAACTCTTCGATATTTTATTTACGTGTATTATTATTTATATCTTCATTTAGGGTGTATTATTAGTATAAGTAGCCTATTATTGATTAGGCTGCAACCCAACTCGCGTTATTTTATTTTTTTATTTTTCATATTTAAGGACCCTGTGATCGTATAATTATCGTAGATGATAATTGGAGACTTATGAGTGTCTCCTGACTATACCACAAACAAACTCCTTCCATATAGGTGTGTGTGTTTCATGGCAATATTGGAAGGACTCATTTACCTCCAATTTTCTTACTAACATCACAGGGTCCCATAATTAAAGTGTTCCTAGTTTTTCCTACTTTATCGTGGGATGTTGCAATTCTTCCCTGTGCATTGTCAAGGTCTGTGCGTTCAACTCTTGCCTGTCCATTTTCAAGGTCTACTCTGAATGTTTTGTTTGGTAGGCATGTTTGTACCCTTGTTGCCACTGGAATACTATAAAACTATTATTTTATTTAATGATGTCTATAGATTCAAGTATGTGTAAAATATTTCTGTTATAAATAGGAATATCGTCTCTACAGTAAGGTATAAAACGTGGGTTAATATTGTACTGTACAATAGACTAATATAAGTGAACTCCATGCATTTATACCCATCACGTTTGGTCCATTCATTAATTAGTCATACATCACACTCAGGAAATTAAATATACGAATTGGCATAAGACATTAACCTCACTCAGTTTGTGTTTATTATTACCAACTTTAATGTTCCGTATCCTTACTGTATTCTATTCCAATTTGGACAGAGAGAGAGAGAGAGAGAGAATGAATATGATAAAAAGAGCCTCCCCCCGCCCCATTCCCCAACTCATACGTGCCTATGTGCGTGTAATCTTTTTAGTCAAGTTGCCAACCTGCTCAACCTGCTAAGGATAGAGGGCAGACCGGCTAGACTATAAACTGGGCCAGACAAGCTTATTATATATTTATAGGTTGTAAGCAGTCACTGTAAGCAGTTAATAACAATACAAAGTTAAATTACCTGAATCGGCGTCGTGCATTCTTATAACATTTGAATGAATTTGTTTAAAAAATAATAAATGTTTCTTATGGAGTAAAAGTAAAGTCTCATAGTTCTTCCACACGTAAGTCAATGTAAAGTACAGGGTGGTCCGAAAGTCTTGTCATCCCCTACCAAATGTTTGAAATATGAACATTTTTCCAGGAATTTATAAGTAACGTAAATCAAGTTAGTTCTGAACATCATAGCTATGAAAAATAACTTACTTTGTGTATATAGTGTGGAGGAACCAGACTGTAGCGTGATTGTCTATGACGAGAAGAAAACCCACACTGACAGATGGAAGTTTATTACCAAACAGTTTCCATCCTCAGTGGTCAAGACGAATAATGAGATAACAATGGCAGGTACAGTTGGATACTTGAATGGGTGGTACAGCCCAAGTGAAAGATGGTCAATTTCTCCCAATATCAAGATCCTTAGTGCCAAATAGGAGACATCATCAGGGGCAGAAGTCAGTATTGAGGATGGTAATAAAAAGCAAGTACCTGATAATAGACACTGGTTACTCAAATGGGACAAGTATCTTTCATCTGGGCTGTACAGTCGGCAGCATAAGTTCGCTTCATTTCCACCTGCATATGTATGAGCTATAGTGATGTTGTAACACAATTTGAATGCAGAGATGACATATATACTTCTCATGTGGTAAATTAAATATGTTGTTAGAATAGAAACTGGTTCAGAACGCCACTATCTGGTCATATTAGCATTATTAAGTACAGTTGAGCAAGTAGAAAGTGCAAGAAAAATTTGGCTGTATATTTCAACATCTGGTAGTTCTTTGTAGTATAATCCCTCGTATACTTATGAATGAATAACTGAAAATTCAAAGCCAATGTAAGGTGGAACGTGATTGGCTGACCTTTGAGTTGTAGTGAAGATGTGGCCATATACATTCATATTTTTCTTGCACTTCCTACTTGCTCAACTGTACATGAGATGGATGCGCGAAAATATGCTGCCGGCTGTACCACCCATGTGTCCAACTGTACCATCGCTCTAAAATGTATCTGAAATAATTCGGCAACTGCAGTAAGACAAATCGGACGAAAGTTTCTGGTAAATGGTAAAGGATAAGGCGTGAAGTCTTGTTCATTATGAGAGCCATCGCACCCTATTTTTCAGATACATTTTTGAGCAATGGTACAAAAGGCTCCAATATAATACAGTGTGTGTGTGTTAACGGACCACCCTGTATATTTAAAATTCCAGGTGCCAAGTAAATATTTAAATTTATTAACACCGACTTATCTAATATATATCTAAATGGGACAAGGCAATCTCGTTATTATCAATACAAACAAAATCAGATAGCCTATATCCAATTCTGTGTCAGATATCTATTATATAGTACGGTTGAAGTCCTATACGTAACTACCAGTTCACGTGTGAGGTTGGAACTGGGTTGAACTGGTCTGTGGCTCTGCTGGTTGGTGGTGGTGGTGTTATTCCTCTCCACCCGTGTTCAACTTTATATTGGCCGATTCCGTCGAAGGTGGTATATAGTACTGTAGAGGGAAATAGGATCATATGAAGAATAATGGCTTCAGGACACGTAATCGATAGAGTTAATAATAAATGTGTGAGTATTCTCGTGTGTATGCGTAATTTTGTATGATTGTAGTTTGGTGTAAAAATGTGTCCAACATCAGCAAATACAGTACTTTATAATTATTCAACCACACGCTCACAAATAGTATGATGTTGGCCTCTATCCCAGTTCTGTCTTCTGTGAACTACCGAAGGTCCCTTTGCCTAGGTCAGGGTGTTGATTGTACTGCACTCCAAGGGGTCTATAATACTCGCTGCATTATTTTCACCAACCTCTCCAGTCTGACACTTCCGCCTAAGCACTGCTATTTTTTCTGTAGCTTGTAAATGTTTCCAGCCGTTATCCTTGTCTAACATTTGACTCGCTTTTTCGTGACGCGCCACTCGACTCGGGCCTAGATAAATTGGATTTGGTGAAGTTATTGTATTAGTATAGTCACTGTAGTACGTGTGTCATGCATGAATAGGTGGCCGAAAGCTATCTTACTGGACTCGTAAAAATATTTGTTGTCCAAAAACAATCGAAGCTACTAAGATCGTACAGTACTTGGCTAGTAATGGCTAGTGTGTGACTTCAGACAGTCTTCTCTCAGTCTCGAGATGAAAAGATATAGATTTATGTCTGACCTACATAGAGAGAGAGATAAAAAAAAAATAAGGTTAAATAAGTTTAAACTGAATTTCATAAGTTTAATCCCCATATAATATTATAATGTAGGTCAACCGTACTCACCATTGTGTTGGGTTGGTACAGTCAGGATCCAAAGTTTCGCTCCCCTCATGGTTGACAGGAAGTTAAAGATAGGCTGGATGATATAGGAACTGGTGTATCGAGTTGGTAACGAGACAAGGTAAGGTTCACTTTTCTCAAACCACAAACCCAAATTAAACCTCACTGTCGTTGCCAACTCTAGGCTATAGGGAGAACAACAACAAGGCCTATACGCCACAGTTTGCCCGAACGTCCAGCCCAGCCTAACACTGCCTTCGCCGTCCTGTCAGCCAAGGGGTAGCGAAATTTTGGATCATGACTGTAACATGGCCGAGGAATTCCTTGGCAATGGACTGTAGCATACATCTAGGCTATATTATACTGTGCTGCATTGGCTACGAATCTTATCGCGCGAGAATGAGGGTGAGAGATGGAAGACTTGGAAGTGTTCTGGTTATAATAAGAGGGTGAAGGGCTTGCCAACTGGGTTATGTTATAATTATCTCTATACACACACGTGCCTCACTAATCACTACTATACCTCTTTTCTCTTTCTATCCCTTTCCCTCTTCTCACTCTCCTTCCCTTATAGTCTTCCCTTCTCTCTCCTATTACCCCACCCACTCACTCTCTTCCTATTTCCCCACCCACTCTCTTCCTATTTCCCCACCCACTCTTCCTATTTCCCCACCCACTCTCTTCCTATTTCCCCACCCACTCTCTTCCTATTTCCCCACCCACTCTCTTCCTATTTCCCCACCCACTCTCTTCCTATTTCCCCACCCACTCTCTTCCTATTTCCCCACCCACTCTCTTCCTATTACCCCACCCACTCTCTCTTCCTATTTCCTCCCATTTCCTATTACCCCACCCACTCTCTCTTCGTATTTCCTCCCATTTCCTATTACCCCACCCACTCCCTTACTATTTCCTCGCATTCATTTCCTATCGTACCCCATTCGCTTTACCAATCATCCTTCCCATTCTTTTCCTATTGTCCCTCTAACTCTCATTCTCTTTTCCTCTTGTCATCCCATTCTCTTTTCCTCTTGTCATCCCATTCTCTTTTCCTCTTGTCATCCCATTCTCTTCTCGTTTTTTCTTCCCTTTTCCACATTACCTTCGTGAATGTATGTCTCTTAACCTGTCCCAAGGCCGCTTGAAGAGTAGGTCGTCCCATCGCGCAGGCAGGGAGAGCGTGAAGACGTCACCGTGAAGAGTCTCTCGCTCCCTCACTCATAGATACCCATGAAAAACCCACCCCAAAACATAACATTTTACACTTGATACATGATGTTTGATACTGTTGGGGGCAGATGGGGAATGATGCAGCTTGTGACCAGTATTCCTTATAGCATTATTCATTCAAGCACCAAAAGAGTAGCCTACCTTTTGATATGATAAATATCTCTCTCTCTCTCTTGTGATCAGCTGTCAACTTTAAACTATTTCAAAGCTTAGTTGAAGAAAAATGGGGTATATACACTTGAGGTAGGCATTAATATTTTAATAAGGAAACAAATATAATACATGAAGTACAGTACTAAGAGTAAGTTTGAACTTCATAATTTATCAAGTATACCATGTAGGATATATACAATACTTATTCATAAGTAGTATCATGCTTTGCTCTTTCACTGAATTCTTATCTTAGTTTTTGACATTTTGTTAGATATTTTCCTCTGAATTTAGCTTTCTGTTTAATATCCGTACCCTGAAAAATATGCGGCAATGAACAAAAAACCTAATCACATCATCTGGTAAATCTACAAAATTTCTTATTTCACTTGCTAATGTTGTTACACATTTTGGTCCCTCTCTGAGTTCCTTATCTCTGTGATTGATTGATAAATTGATGGTGGCTCAACACCTTATTTCTGTGATAACAAATAAACATCACAGAAATAAGGTGTTGAGCCACCATCAATTTATCAATCAATCACAGAGATAAGGAACTCAGAGAGGGACCAAAATGTGTAACAACATTAGCAAGTGAAATAAGAAATTTTGTAGATTTACCAGATGATGTGATTAGGTTTTTTGTTCGTTGTCGCATATTTTTCAGGGTACGGAGTCTTTCCATTTGTTTCAGTTGATCAAAAACAATATTGCTGGATCTCTTTAACTTCCCCACTGTTCTAGAAATTGTGCCAATCTAGTCATCTGTGCCTAGGAAATTGTACTGTGGAAACTTTTTGACAAAATAACCCCCAATGTACCTCAGTCCTTCTGTTTCCATTGTTTTTTCTAATGTCTCTTCTTCTTCTGTACTTATTGGAAGACAGTTCTCAATGTCTTCCATTTCACACAAGGAATTATCAAAATCAACTGAACAGCCTTCCTGACGTTCATCCTTTGAACTCCTGTTACATCAACATGATTATGTGACACACATTCACTACTGACTTTCGTAGTATAATGTACAATGAACCCATAGTTAAGAAAATTGTTACGAATTAACTTCATCAAGTGAGGGGCATCTGCAAACACTGATACTTCCCTGTCTGCAGCAGCTGGATTAGTGAAAGAGGTATGATCTACATTTACACTCAGATTGTTCTATAATCTTACATTTGTGGGACCGAGATCATTCACTATGGCTACTACTGGATATCCAACTGCTTCTACCCTGCTAATTAAATCAAATGAAATATCCTTGTTCATGTCCGTATAAAAAATATAGTATATTACCTGTTTCCATGGGCTAGTAAGGCCTCTTATAATTTCGGGTTACTACTGAGTGTGAGTGAGAATACGTGGGTCTGATTGGGTGAAGGTGATGTGAGGTGAGGGGAGTCACCAATCCTGTCTCTCTTCAGTCTGACGTCATGCGCGGGGTAGGACGAGTTTAGAGACAGTCGCGGGAAGACCTTACTCTCGTCCCTTCCTCTTTCCCTGTGGCCTGCGGGTCAAGTTAGTATTTCAGGTTTATTAGGTTCAGGACGAGGTGTATTTATTGCCTTTCCATAGGCACTTTTTTACCTGCTACTTTCCCCGTCTTCTTCCTCTCCACACCTCTCCCTGCCCTCTGCCTCCTCGACTTGCACCTTCTTCTGATACTTCCCACCCACTTTCCTCTCCTTGTTCTCTCCTTCTTATATCCACCTTTCTCTCCTCTCCTCCCAGTTTCCTCTCTTCAAATCCTCCCACCTTCCTCTCCTCCCTCCCTCCCTTCCATGTTTCCGGAAACTGTTAGTATCAAAAATGGGAGAGAAAATGAGTTATACCCAACGCATATTCCTCATACTGTCTCTCTCTTCTCTTAAAACCAACCTTATTGATAAAACCTTATACATAAAACCAACATTACTAAAATCCAGGATACGTGTGCGATTTACAGACAGTGATACAAAAGTTTGTTATTTGTCAGAGGTTTAAATTAATATATTGAACACAACATTTGTCTTTCATTTTATCTGTTATTGATTTCCCATCCATCCTCTCTCATGCTATATACGTGCTGTGTGTTCATCAGTAACTAGAACAAAAGAAAAAAAAACGAACCGAGGGTTAATGGATTGATTATTTACCACATTATTTTTTGCTAACTTCAGAACCTTCTTTCTCATCTCGTTGCTATGCTCTCTCTCTCTCTCTCTCTCTCTCTCTCTCTCTCTCTCTCATATATAGGATTGATATTTACCACATTTTTTGTTAGCCTCAGAACCTTCTTTCTCATCACGTTGCTATGCGCTCTCTCTCTCTCTCTCTCTCTCTCTCTCTCTCTCTCTCTCTCTCTCTCTCTCTCTCTTCTGATGGTTTCCCATTTCTGGTTGAGGTCCAACAACAGATTACAACATACTTAGAACCTTTCTGTCAACCGCCCAAATGTCCTTTTTATAGCGAACTGGTATCTGTGTCCCTGGTGAAATTTAACTCACGCTTAACATTATTTTTTGCATTTCTCTCTTAATTAAAATGGCTTGGTATGTACAGTTGGCCTCAGGAATTCGTACACAGAGCATTGGTTATAAGGTGTCTTTCTTCTGTACATACTGAAGGCATTGTTCTGCTGACTGGTTCAAGTATTAACCAGATAACATTACTATAGTCTTTTCAAAATATACTGAGGCGTTGGCTGTTGGGAGGTTTTTCCCTCCCGCAATGTTGCCAAATCAGACCAATACACTTCACTCACTCTCTCATATCAGCTATTTACTGATGCTAAATTAATCTAAATTAATACGTATACATTTACTTCACTACTAAGGCCATGTAGGTATATGAAAGTATCATTTACTTCTCATATTACCAATGATAATATATATATGTATCACAACACTGGGCAGAATATTTTTCCGACGTTGTCAGTGCACCCAGGGTCAACCTGTCAACTCAGGTCACTACCGTCACTTTTACTCTGGCTACCACTCAACATGGAGCACACATCTGCTATACTTGCTATCATGTTTTACATAGTCGAGAAAGAGAGAACTTATTTATAATGTAAATAAGTACTATTTAGAAGAGAAAGCAAATGGAGGACCTATCACTGCACCATCACCAGCAGTGGTGGTGAGGAATAAAAGTCGAAACAAACGAAAAATTATGTTATATCCTCAGAAATGGTAGATGGTCTGTATTCCGACTTTCATCCCATTAATGCTGGTGTTCCTCAAGGAGCGGTCTTGGCTCCGACTTTGTTCCTCATTCATATTAATGATCTTTTGTCAGTTACTCAGAATTCAATTCACTCCTATGCTGATGATTCAACTATTCACAGTTCCTTCTCATTTAATGATAGTTTTACTCAACACAATATTTTAGAATACAAACTTGCCACTTCAATTTCATTAAATGAAGACTTAACGAAGATCTTTGAATGGGGACAAAACAACCTAGTTTCTTTCAATGCAAATAAAACTAAATATATCCCGTTCTCAAATAGATCAGATAATCAAGATTCTCACATTATTTTCAATAATACAAATATCCCCAAGTCCCACAGCATTGATCTCCTTGGTGTAACTTTAAATGAAAACCTCAGTTGGACTCCCTATGTAAAATCCATTGCCAAAACTGCATCTAGGAAGATGGGACTTTTATACAGAGCTTGTAATTATTTGACTGACGAGCAGTTAGCAGTAATATATAAGAGTCATGTGCGTTCCCAGATGGAATATTGTTCACCTCTGTGGGCTGGTTGTGGATCGGTGGTGTTAAGACAATTAGATAAAATTCAAAACAGAGCTATATCAGACTGATCAATAATCCTATGATCACTAATGAATTCCCTCCCTTATCAGTACGTAGAAATGTTGCTTCCCTTGCACTATTTTATAGATACTTTTATAAGAAATGTTCGGATGAACTTGCCCTGATTATACCACCCCTTGGCGTCTTCCCACGGAGGACTAGGGCAGCTGAGAATGCGCATGAGTTTACACTGACTCCTCCACGTTGCAGGACAACTGCTTACAAAAATTCATTTACTCCCCGTACCACTTCCCTGTGGAATTTTCTACCAAGGGAATGTTTTCCAGCAAGTTATAACCCCCAGCAATTTAAATCCAGTTGTTTTAAATATTTTATGAGTGGAGGATGCCAATAGGCAAATGGAACCATTTATTTATTTGTTTTTTCCTTTCCTCCACTCACTATATGTAAAAAAAAAAAAAAAAGTGTCCCATTTATAATACAACAAAATGTGTCAACAGAAAAGGAAAGATTTACTTTTATGTTTTGTTGTTAACGGCAAGCGATATATAGGCAACAGATGAGAGAGAGAGAGAGAGAACAGGCGGTAAGTTATGGTCACAATGCGCTGCATAATGACTTCATAATGCAATATTAATCACTAACTAAAATATGAAGGAAATGTAGTAAAGTTAGTACACGATAGGGCTGGCTGGCTGTCATTTTTAATGATCTAATCCCATAATTGTCCAGACGAGATCTGGCAACGTAGCAGTCGGGTAAATCTCGGAAGTGGCCAACGCCTCAGCGCTCGGTATATTTCAAAAAGACTATAGAAAAGTTTAGTGTGAGGAAATTAATGTACTCAATTTTCTATTTGTTACGAACCCTTGATGTCACAGTGGTATATGTATACGTATTCCTGAGGCGACTGTACCATAGTATTATGAAGAATTGTTGCTATATATCTCTCGCTTGTGCTCCATTGCGCTGAACATTTGTCAAATCACATAATAGGCTACTATGAATAATGTTTGATTCAGATATGTTACACTACACAGCTTATCGAGTGAACATTAATGGATTTGAGAAGTGGAAATACAGAATATCCACTGCCTTTGATCAGTCTCGGAGTAATGTTCACAATTTCACATACCGCAACGAGAGAGAGAGAGATGGTGGGGTGGGGTGATGGATTAGCTAGAGGCCAATTCCACTGTAAGCCTTCCCTCTCCTCCCCTCCCTTTACACCTGCATTGCCTCCCTCTTACTCTTCTCTCTCCCATTTATTACCCTTCCAGACATTTATTTATTCACTCTTCTTTACCTGCTCCCTCTCCTCATAATCCCTCTTGTCTTTAATACTACGTTCACTTTTCAAATTATTTCCCTTCCCTCGTTCCTTGCCTCTCCTCCTTCCGCTTTTCTCTCCTTTCCTTCACCTTCTCGTATGATCTTGATCTGACATACAACTTTTGGTGCATATAGCAAACTTGACCTACTCAGGCGTTTAAACCAGCTGACCTTCACCGCAAGACTCTCTCTATATATCTATATGTGTGTGATTCTCTTGCAGCTGGCTAGTCACTCGCCTACAGTCACCTTGAGCCTCGGCCATCACAATTACCGTATTTTTTCCCCCCACATTCCCTGAGGCAGGTAGACTATACTGCTGTCGGTCTCCATAGCGGTGGGGAAGTTATATATCTATACTCTTGCTACAAGTTGGTACTGGGTACAGTTTCAGTGGAGTGGACAGTGATCATTTTCCGCTTGTGTACAATCACGGTCAAAAGTTCTGTGTCAGGTAAATGAAAGTAACATTTTAAGATACTTATATGAATCTTATGAATCAATATTACATAGATCAACAACAATAGTTTCACATTTTTAGAGTGTTTCATTCGAAGGTGAAGCGGGGTTATTGACCGTGACTCTACATACGTAAATAAAAAATTCAGAAGTATTTGTAAGCTAGGATCCCATTTCGCAAATAAGGTCAAGAGCAAATTGTTGAAAATATACTGCCAAGAAAACACAATGGCCTGACATACGATACTACTGTGTTTTGTGTTTATAGCTCTGTGGTTTTGTGTGTTTGTTTTAAGATTGAGATGCAATCTTGAAATGTGGGACCCTAGCTTACAATTACCGATAATGAATACAGTTTAGTAAATGGTAAAGCTTAAGAAGAGCCTCAGAAAAGGAAAACACAATTATTGGGGAATAATTGGTAAATATTGAATGAATTACCGTTATTGCGTACAGTTTTTCTACCTTCATTACCCACTTATTTAGACCATTCTAAGACTATTTTCTTCTATGGCATTTCCTCTGCAAATGCCCCATTTCCAAAATAGGGCATATTCAAATGGGGCATTTTGAAATTACCCTGACCTTACCTGACCTGACCTAACCTAGACCGCATCAGACTACCGGGACCTAACCTGGGCAAACTACCGGGACCTAACTTGGGCAAACTACCGGGAAATAATCGTGATAAAGTACAATAAATGACAGGGGTAAAATAATGGGACCCACCCGGATCTGGCAACACTGCTGCAAAACGGTAATTCTTTCAATAAATACCGAATAATTAATTAATCCTAGTTGAAATGATTGTGTGCAGTTCATTTTGTTCATGTTTGATCCCTCCTCCCCAAAAGAGGCTGGATTGAGGGAGTAAAGTAATTAAATAATACATTCAATATATACCGTATTTAATATTTATATGCTCTAGAATCTAGAGTTAGCCTAACTATACTGACCTAACCAAACCAAACCTGGACCAGGGCTGACTACTGGGACCACACTTGGACAAACATATAATAGGGGGTAAATCAGACATGGTCACAATGCACTGCATAATGACTTCATAATGCAATATTAATCACTAACTAAAATATGAAGGAAATGTAGTAAAGTTAGTACACGATACAAGTATTTCAGTCTGACAGGGTGCTACAAATGCATAGGCTACATTAATTGATAGAATGTGACCAGTGCAAGGATATACAAGGCCTACTGTATTGTACATAATCCCTCTTTTTACCTTTTCCAGAAACATGGAGTGCGACACATGTCTGCTGCCTCTGCCTCGGGTACATTCAAGGTAAGAGATGACTGTTGACACAGTTACTATTTGATACAGGAAATGCATTTTGTACAGTACAGTATTTTTTACCTATTTGTATTTTTACAGGATTGAGTCAAACACCTGAACTCTTGTCCACATTTTCCATTTTACCACATATAGCTTTGAATTTATTTTAATATTCTTTGCACACAACTTCAAATATTTGAGGTCAATTATTCAAAGTGTGTACAGTATTTATATATACTGTATAGTATATATCTTTGACTCTTATTACATATCAGTACACATTTGTACTAAATGCTTTGATATTTACTTTTGTCACTACCATTCTCCACAGGCATCAGATCTCCAAATCGACTTTTGCCCTCCAGAAAACCTGAAGATGAAGCCAGCGGTGAAGGACCTGGTGTTTGGACGCTCCTTTACTGACCACATGCTCAAGATCTTCTATACTGACCAGTCTGGATGGGGTCAGCCCAGGATAACACCCCTCCAGGACCTAAGGTTACATCCAGCAGCCAAAGTCCTCCACTACTCCGTTGAGGTTAGGTTTGGTTTTAATGTGAATAGTTAAAACTCATCACCCATTAGGTTTTGGTTAAAGAAATAGCCAATCAAATGCAATCTATTAATGTGATGAGCTGTGGTTATATGACATCAGCGAGAAGATAAAACAAACCTGTTTAAAATGGCACTTAGATGACATCAGTCCCACCAACCTTTTCTGCAGCTTTTTGAAGGGATGAAGGCATTCCGTGGGGTAGATGATGAGATCCGGTTGTTCCGTCCACACAAGAACATGGAGCGGATGAATCGGACGGCTGCACGCTGCTCCCTGCCAACCTTTGATGGAGATGAGCTCATTGCAATACTGAAGAAAATGATCAGTGTTGACCAGGAATGGGTACCACACACTGAGTCCTCAAGTCTCTACATCAGACCCACACTCATTGGCACTGAGGTAAATACAGCATAGAGTTATTATTTTATTTATTTTATAAATGTTATCTGATGATACCTGTTCATAGCTGATTATCATGAAGATTAACTGTTTGATCAGTCAAAGATACCCATATTCATTGGTAAGGTACTGGATCAAGGTGAAGTAGTGCTTAGAAAAGTCTGTTATGCTATAGTTAGTAGTAACTGTCCAATGAAATGTGCTTGGTTGTAGCTTGCTACCCACCCAAGATTGGGAATCGTCCGTCAGTCATTCAGATGCACCACATTTATGTCGGGTGTCGGTACATAATTTACCAATAACTGTAGATTAATTGCTTATGGCTTTTTGTTTGTTTTATTTGTTTGTTTGAACAATTATTGTATTTCATTGTCATTGTTGACATTGTCAGTTCTGTTATTAATATTATCTTATTCATCCTCACCCTCAGTAGTACAAATGTAGGTTAGCATTACTCATTCATTATTCAAGGACTTCCATGTTTTCCTCATTATTATTCACAGTTATTATTTATTTAATGATGTTGAAGCTTTAGCCACTTTGCTATATAGAATAAGTATGATGAGTCATGTAACTATACAATATGTATAGGTGGAAAAACCATTTGGTATTTCAAAAGGTGTTTCCATACAGCACATTGAATAAAGTCCACCCAAAACTTGGAACACCTGTGACCACCCCTTACATAGGCGGTCATTGGAAGGAGCAAGACAACACAAGTATTGATTGGCTGATAAAGGTGAGGTATTACTTCACACATAAAGTTTTCACCATATGAATGCCTTTAGTTTTCTTATGGCTTTGTGAGATTATTTACTATCACATGATTGGAAAGAAAGCTGATTTCCATTGGAAAAAAAAAAAATTGTGTTGAATTAGTGAGGATTATTAATTATTCTCACTTTATAGGGAAGGACTCGTCACTTAATACTTATATAGAGACATGGTTTTTTATTTTTTCACATCTTGGCCTCTCCATATAAAGGGGATGAGGCTGGGAGTTCAGGACTTAAAGGTGACCTGTGACCCAATGCAGGTCTGAGCTGACTAACTTGGCTCACACAGGAGGGGAGCACTTTCAAACCGTGTGCATTTATAAAGATCAGGTTCAGTTCTGGAGAACAGTAAGCACTTTTTTTGGATCATAAGCAGCAATTTAAGAACAGAATGTAACACAGGAGGAGATGAGGAGATTCAACATAAATAGGTTCTTGAACAGACACACATCAAAATTAATATAGATAAGAAAATGCCAAAGAAAATAAATCGAAAACTGGATGCAAAAAAAGTATGATCTAAATTGTAAATTATAACAAAATTGGCAAGAGAAGATAGTACAGTACAATGTTTATATAGGAATCTACAGTAGTATGATTATGGACTAACTTAAACAATAATACAAATAGGCAGAGAAGTTAAACTACAAGGTTTACAGTATTAAAGATTGAGTATGAATAAGGACTGAGTTGTCAACAATAATATCGTTGGTGGTGTTGCAGCCAACGCTAGGAGTACAGCGACCCGTGGAGGCCCTTCTCTTTGTCATCCTGTCCCCAGTTGGACCGTACTTCTCCAGTGGGTTCAAACCGGTGTCACTGCTGGCAGATCCTCAGTACGTACGAGCCTGGCCTGGGGGTATGGGAATGATGAAGTCAGGCTCCAACTATGGCCCCACACTTGAAGTTCAGGTAAGACCAATCAAGGGACTTCTCTCACAAATTATTAGATTTTTTTGCCCCTATGGGCATGATTAAGTTGGGCTTCAACTATGGTTCCTCACTCAAAATTCAGGTCAGACCAATCAAGAGAATTCATTTGCAAATTATTGTTTTTTCTTTTTTGGCTTGTAAACTCTCCATCAATATCAAATTAAATATTTTTAGCTTCTTGGAAAATGTAATCTGTGTTCTTGAGGATACAATATACTGTACTTATTTTAATTATATTGTTTACTTCTTCATGCATTTACCATACAAATATGTGTTAGTCTTCTGGTACTGTTGGTGGCATTCCTACAGTATATTTGAACTTTTTCCACTCACTCCTTGACCTAGAAATGGAACTTGCCTCTGTTCCACCTTCTGTACTAATCCATATCACTGGGTTAGATATATTCCTCCTTATAGTTTAGGGTTTCACCATTAAACTCAACTCCTTCTTATTTTGCTTCTACTTCATTGTCCTGGCATTAGGGAACATTCAAATGTGACTACCTTTTGCAGCATGTAAAAACATTGCCACACTTCTTACAGAGATATGCAGAAGCTAAGGGTCTCCACCAAGTGTTGTGGTTATTTGGACCAGAACATCGGATCACTGAAGTTGGGGCTATGAATATATTTATATTTCTGGACAAGGGCAATGGAGGTCAGTGATGCTAGTCTCTTCTGTATTATGAAAATTGTCACCTTAACATTAAAATTATATGGAGAAATATTGTCATGAGATATACAAAATTGCCTCTATTGACATAGTGTATATTAAAATAAATTTTCTCATGAAGGTATGATCCTCATTTTATGACAATATGATTATCAGAATTCACAATTAAATTACTTGGACTGCACTGTAAATGCAACAAAAGAATGTCTTGCCATTACTAAAGTAAATATATTTTTTGTAGGTTATCATTTACCGTGTACAGTAGTGATTAAATACCTCCCAAACTCCCTATCCCCCACCCCAGAGAAGGAACTAGTGACACCACCCCTGGATGGTCTAATCCTGCCTGGGGTAACACGTGACTCTCTCCTGACACTGGCACGGGAGTGGGGTGAGTTCCAAGTGTCTGAGAGAGACATCACCATGACAGAGCTCGTCCAAGCCAGCCATGACAAAAAGGTGAGTGGTTGGCCATATGAATAAGAAAAGGGAGAGTTGGCACAGCCAGTGAATCCTGTTTTATTCTTTCTTTGTCTCCATATTTTCCTTTTTTCTCATTCAGTCATGTGACCCAGCACTATTCATTATTGATGTATCAAGCTATCACTTTGAATATTGTGCTGTGTCAAAAGTTTGTAACACGAATGTAACCCAATTATATTACAAAGGAATTTGTATTAGGAAACATGCTTTCTGGCTGTCCCAGGAAAAACAATGCTGAAGGGAATACCTGTAATCTCTTATAGTAATTATTGATGGGCTAATAATTCCTCCAAACTAAGCCTAAAAACAGACTATTTTGGCATTTCATATTGGCATATCATGGTGATATTTGGTAAGGTTAAATGTAACCATAACTGTATATTGACAGCTGCTGGAGATGTTTGGTGCGGGTACAGCAGCTGTAGTGACACCAGTGGGGTCAATCCACTATCAAGATCAGGTCATTAACATCCCAACCATGGACCATGACCAACCACTCAACCAACGCTTCTATAAAACCATCACTGGCATCCAGTATGGACGTATACCCAGCCCCTGGGCCATACCCAACCAATGAGGAGGCTAGACTGGATGGGGACCAGTGAGGGGGGCAGCCTGGATAGGGGACAAATGGCTGGCCAGTCAGGTTTTTAATATACAGGAGTCCTTTTTAAGGTAGAGGGTAATTGTCCATAGCTGATATGCATCAAATAGACCAATATTCATCTCCTAACCTCTTGGTGGTGAGCCTCAACCATTTATGGTTAATCTTATAGTAATATCTGTGGACAGTTACAGTCAACAAAATTGGCCACACAGTTGATCCAGGTATTTAACCTTATATGATTACAGTGATTGGATGCAGCTGTTTTAGTGTGATTGCTAGTTCATTGCAGTATCAGTGGTGTGACTCAAAGCTTTAAAAATAACATTTGGTTTGCAACATATAGATTGCAATTATACTGGGTGTGGAGGCCATGTTGGATTAATAAAGTAAACTAGCCAGAAAAGACCAAATGAAAAACTGTTCAGGTTATGGAGACTGTATTGGATAATTCTAAGTGACCAATAAAGTTCTGAATTATGCTAACAGAACTCCTGCTGTTAGGGAATTGGTGACTATTGACTCTTCCAAAGTTTATCACAAAGCAAACTATGGTACTGTATGTTAACTGAGGTACTGTAGTGTGTTTCTGGAGACCATTTGAAGTAAATATCAACCTCCACTTCATGATAAATATCTTAACCTGGTAATCTTGGTCTTGTACTCATAAAATATATGGTTAGTTTAAGCTTTGGGTGAATGGTCTGTGCAGCGAATAGTGTTCCAAAAATTCTGACTTTGAAGTCATTCAGTCAGTTAATGGTTGGTTACCAGTTTACTCCAAGTTGTATAAAAAATCAGAATACCTCAGAATGGTTTGTCTGATTTGTGGTACAGTTTGGAGCAATCTATCCTACAATTCACTGACAGACCACCATAGAGGAGTTAAAAGTTGATGAGCAAGGCTTACTGGTACAGTAGTTATTTAATCTAGCTTGAAAACACTTGTAAATTACTGTCATGCAATTAGTATATAGTTATATTAATATTATTGTTTACCTTGTTGACATTGCAAATAATCATATCAAGAAAATACTGTGCTGTTCAGTACTTTGGAAGGTTTAAGAGAAAATGTCTAAATGGACAATCACAAATACGAAACGATGTACCTATGCAATTGAACAGTAACTAAGAATGTGTACAAATGCAGCTCTTAATTTATATCACACCCAGGATAGGTCCAGTGGAGTAAACACAAACACAATCCTCTTTTAAAATAGTGTACTATGACTAAAGTAATATGAGGTCTACATAGAGTAATGTGTTTGATAAGGTATTTATATCAATAGAATAACATACAGTACAATTAAAGTAGCTTGCATGTACGTCCCTGAACCTTCTTTAGTAGGATAAAACTTATGGATTGTGACAGAATAGTAATTCTGGAAGTTGACAGTACAATCTTTACTAGTAATTTTCTTTAGTTAGTATTACTGTAGTGTCTATATGTATTTTTTTCTTTACATTTAGTAATATAACTAATTTGGAAAAGTCACATTAAACCAATTTTTGGGATTTAAAAGGAATACAATTCTATCCTCTAAACTTTGCTGTAAGTCAGACCAGTAATGCTGAAATCTCTGTTTCTTGTCAAAGTTTGAAGGAATGATTGGTCTCTCAATTACCGAGAACATTTGATCATTTCTCTGTTTACTGAGTAACCAACATCATTGATTGATTGATTGATTGATTGATATGTGACTTTTATCCCCCTTTTGGCAAGCTTCAACCAATTGTGTGGATTTTGTGATATTGGCTGTGGACATTTACCATCAGTCAAATAAAAAAATATTGATCTGGAGGCAACTTTGTATGGCAGATATATTTTTTTAAATGTTGTGATTCTTACAGCTGGGAAAGGGAACCCTGAGGCAGTGTGCTGTATCATGTCTGTGTGGAATTATTTTTCTGATCATATTCATCTGTCCCTTTACATTTCTTACAAAGAACATTACTAATGATATATGAATCTGAGACCACCCAATAGAAAGTATGTAATTTTAGTTTCATAGAAGTATTTTATAATTATCTAGTTGATTGCATTCCATCCAGTTATGTCACTTCATAATTTAATTTTTTTTTATCTGTACACTCTTAAAGAATTTTATCACATTATTTATTATTATAGTCACTCAAAATTATCACTACTGTACATAGCTAATCATCAAAGTTATTTATGCATTCATTCACAAGTTGATACACTATGCAGTACTTTTAGTTTAAGGGCTTACAGATTATCTTTCTTTAACTATAAAATCAGCCCAATGGAACACTGCCTGGTGAGGGGAAGGTGCATAAGACCTTACTCACTTCCCAGATAAAGGGATCAAATTCATCCGTGATGTAAGACACAGAACATTTTTCAAATGTATATATAGTAATGTATAGATAACTGAGGGGCTGCCAACAGGGAATCATGTAAGTATTATGGAAAATATAGCTTCTTAGGTTCAGGCAAATATCTAATGGTGTTGCCATTGTTCTACTCATGAATCTCATGGTGTATGTCTATAGTACTGGTGGGCAGTTTAACCTTACTTATATCATGAATTCAAGTATGGAAGTATGGTAATACCACCTTAATTTTGGTATTTGGATGCATTCCAAAAGCAGCCCTTCATTATTGTATGATAGCATTTAGATGGTACAATTCTTATAGTGAGAAATCAAAATTATTCTATAATCTCCTAACTATATGTACATAGTCATTATGTAATTTAAAAAATAGTTTTAGATAGCATCTTTACTAACAGTGTTTAGTTATGATCTTTGTCAATACTGGCTTCCTATCAGTGGATGTTATTTATGTATTTAATTCTTTTTCTTAATGTCCCAACACTGGCCAAGTGTTTACATTACAGTACTGTACTTATGTATGTACAAGTTCATATTGAGGAAAGTCACATTGCAACAACAGAGGGCACCACTATAGGACATGATGATTACCACCAATAATAATATGATTTCTTATCAATATTTTCTCTAAACTGTACAGTAAAATAATATCATCTTCAGCATATGACAGTACTATACATGTATGCCTAATCTTAATATTTTCACAGTCAGACTTCAGCAACATTCACGTAGAGTTCATTTATATACTAATAATTGTATTCTGTGTTATTCATTCGGAGTTGCTGAATAGAAAATTATATTTACTTTCATTATATTGATAGTATTAAAAAGACTAATATTTATTGATTCCAAAGGTTTTATATGAATTCATATTTGAATTGACGGTGTTTAATCCTTATTGGAAAAGTGTGGTTTGCCTCAACAAGCTTATCATTTCATATTTCAAAGATTCATTCACATAATCATCACATGATCATGGTAAAAACTCATAATCATCTAATGCTAATTGGTATAAGTCTAAAAAATGTAAACTGATTGGTATTTAAAAATTTAATGTCACTCAGATTTTTGTCTGCAGGCAATATTTCTCATTGTAGAAAAGACATTGCTCAGTAGACTGTATATATTGCACGCGGCACCCTAAACACGACATACAGTACTGGCGAGAGTGCTTGGCACAAGGGGGCTAAGGGCAGATAGATTCAAATGGTTCTATCAGACTTATGCCACACCATCAAGTGCCCTGATTCCCTTATGGTTTGGGGATACTTTTAAGTTCATGGTGTTAGTACATCAGTATTTCTACCAAAGAATGTTTGCATAAACTAGGACAAATATTTTTTACCTAATTCTGGACGAAACACTGCAGTTGATGAAAAAGTGTCTTGGTGGCATATTTATGTAACATTGTACACACTGCCACAGAACTTAAAAAATTGGCTGCATTTTTATGATGTTCAGTTGTTGAAGAACTTAAATTGTGAAAACTTATGGGACTCCATATAGTGGAAGTTACAGTACCACAACATCATTACTACTATAACACATTTGGGATAATCCTAACCCCTAGCACCTCATCCACCATGCTGATTCCATGCCCAAATGTCTTCAGATAGTCAAAAAGCAAAAAGTACACCATATTAAATACTAATTATTGGTGAGTACCAGTGTTATAGTACAATTTTCCACCCCATTCATCCTTTCCTCCAAGGTTCCACAGGTGCCGTGCCAACCGCTCTCACTAGTACTGTAAACTTTCAATTTCCTTGTGTACCTAGCTACTGTATTCAAAATTTGGCATATATTTTATATTTTTCTGTTATTATTCCAGACCCATGACCGTACTATACTTATTCCAATCTTCCGTAAGTGTGGTATTTATCTTTCACACATACTTGTAGCATCTCTAAATCCAGCATTGTTTGTGATACTTTTTGTTATGTAAGTGTACAGATACGTAGTCGGTAGAGAGAATTTTAGTTACAAGCAATAAGGAGGAATAATGGCTAACATACTACTACTGTATACATGGTAGATTTTACTTTGGTAAACATTAGGTGAATTTACTCCCCTGAGAATGTTCCACTCTAATTGTGTAAGGTTTTTTAATGTCATCATTGTACACTTTCAGTATGGATGACAGCTCATATATATTTCCCAGGCATATCCCAACAGGTTTATTTGCCAAAATAATAACTCTAGTCATCCATAGTTCAGTGTGAGTAGCTGATGAATCCTGCCAATATGGTTTATGGGAAAAGAAGCTTGAATCATATTCTTGTCCCACACCTTTATTAAAATGTGTTTGAATCACCAGCAATTTGGTCATACTGAACATAATTCCTAGAATATGTATCAGCGTCAGAACAGCACAGCCGTTTTCTGTCTATGGAAATTACAAGCAGCATACTGGATACAATTCTACTCATAACATACCAGCTGACAGTGAAATACTTTGTCAATGCAAGACTGGACTTTGGACCCATGTCACAGAAATTTCATAAAGAGGGAATGAAAAATATTTTCTAATTTAAAGGAATGAAGTTGAAAGTACTGTACAGTACCAGTATTTATTCATGTTGAGTGGTCATGTGTGATATGGTACTGTATAAGCTCTGTATGTATATATACAGGGTGTCTCACGAATTGTAGCGGAGCCGAAAGGAAATGAAAGGTAATGCAATTTTATGCAAAAAATACTGTATAAATTTATATTTTTAAAGAGCTGGTTTAAGTGTAAATACAGTGGATGTGTTGGTGAGCAGTGGTGCCATCCATGGTTGTTGTTGGCTACTCCTGCCCAGTATTGCTTTAAGTGATTGTTCTAGGAAAGTTTGGTGCATTAAAGTGGGATAGGTTTAATATGAGAGTAAATTAATGTATCAGTGGTGGCGTACCTACGACCAGTGTGTGAGGTGACTCAGCCCTCACTTCCCGCCACACCATACCCACCACCACTCGCTTCTCGCTAACACATCCTCTTTATTTACACCTAAACCAGCTCTTTAAAAATATTTATTTATACAGTATTTTTTGCTTAAAATTGCATAATCTTTCAGCTCCGCTACAACTTGTGAGATACCCTGTATATATATCCTGACAAATATTAGTAGTTCAGATTACATTAATCACTCATACTACATCTATATTAGACATTTATATACAATATACTGTATTTAGCTATGAAATGTGTGCTCTCTACATATATTACAGTTTACTTTAGATTAATTGGCAATTGGAGTAATAGGTGCAATATTAATGTTTAACATAGAAACTAAATGTGCAATGTTCAGATATACATTACATATACTGTACATTCATTTTATCTCAATTTCTGATTCTTGTTTTGCATAGTATTACACCCTGGTTTATGGAAGATAGTTGTAGTTATGGTTTGAGCAAGTGTACTGTATACTCAGGGAATGAAGTACAGTATTGTTCTTTGATGAGAATAATCTTTTGTTCAAGTATATGGTAATTGTGTTCAGTCTGCATTGATAAGAACCAACAGTTTTATTGGAATGTGGCAGTGAAGTTTTTACATTATTGAAGTGAATTACATAGAGTGATATTTGAAGAAAGGGAAATGGGCTAATGATGATGATATTTTGTAATTTCTTGAAGAAACATGCACTGGAATAATATAAGAGAAGCTGCATATATCAGAAAATAAAAAAGGCTGTGGTTTGACAATTGTAAATGCAAAAATGAAGGGGATTGATTATACTGTACATTCGGCCTCGGTAATTCATACACAGAGCATTGGTTAAAAGTGGTATTTTTCTGCATTGTTCTGTTGACTAATTCAAGTATTTACCAAACAACATTACTAGAAAAGTTTGGTGTTGGGAAATTAATGTACTAGATTTTCTAGTTGTTACAAACCCTTGAAGTCACAGTGATGTATACAAATTCCTGAGGGCGACTGTACATGTGCTGTATAATAAAACCCGACAGATTTTACAGAATATATTACACACATTATAGTAAAATTGGCTAATGGCTTGATTTGTCTCTCCATGTAAATCATCAATTGCCAGGAAGATACTTAATTCCCTGACACTATATTCAGCAAAAAAGTGTTATAAATTTTCAGTAGTTTATGCTCAGCTGACTCAAGTTCTAGTATTAAGTAACTAGTTAGGTTACAATATTACAAGTAGAACAGAAAGTAATAAAAAACATAACTTTTTAAACTAAATGTTCTTACAGCCTCTTCTCATCATTGAATTCATATGGAAATATTGAATCTGAGTTACATTATTTGATAGTCCTTTTTAACTACTGTATGTACTTGCTGGGCAAGTACAGATGCTCGGGGAAATGTACTGTTGAAAAACAGTGTTCTGTCCCAAATGGTTGTGGCCACTGGAGGTACCAAACCACTCAATCACAGTAGAAAATCATATATATACTTTCCACCAAGTTAAGCCATACAAGCCACGTAGTCCATTGAGGATACAGGAAGGCATTAACCTTCATCCAAAAGTTTGTATTTTATGACTAATGTAGTACCTGGGCCAGTTGGAATAGTAAAAACTATAACCTGCACTAACCTGTGCCCTCTTTGTCACATAGTGCAACCCTGGTGATGGAAGCTGCAAATTTTCATTTCAGGAAGGACATGAATATACCATAACCCTTTCACTGATGTTACAAAATAGTCTATATACATGTGGACATAAGTATATTGCAGTGCAAAGCTGATTACATGTTTGAGGAGGGAAAAAAGTGAAGGCAGTGCAGGAATAATGTTTTTCATAACTATTCCTTTGATTAAATATGAATGTAGTTCACCTTGATAATTTATTGTCTTAATTGCAATACAGTGACAAAGTTTGCTTATGCAGTTGAGTTAGTGAATGCTCTTTTACTAAGTTACTACTATGGTTATTCCAGAAAAAATAACCTGGTACAGCTGAGGTTATTTAAAAAAAAAAAAAAAAAAAAAAAAAAATTGTAAACCACATTTAAGCAACGTTATCAAAGCATCTGTAAACCTAGTGAGGCAAATATGTTGTCTGACCTGAGGCTACAATATCTACCCTGGCCTCCACATACCTAGACATAATGAAGAGTGAAAAACATTGTAATGTGGAACCCTATTTATTGTTAGTGTGTTTGGTTATTAACTTGATTTCTCTCTCAATGGACCTAGTTTCATAGTTAGGGTTTCTATTCTTTTTTAGTATATTTTAAGTTTTTGTACATACCGTAGGTGGAGATATTTTTGTATAGTCTTTCTTAGTCATAGTGCATTAATTATTTTTATGATTGTGTTTATAGTACAGTATTGTTTTGCTGTACATGATTTTGTAGCTATGGTGTTCAGTAGATGGAAGTAAATTATAGGTAAAATAAGTGTTCCCCAAGTATTTGAAATGCTACTTGTTTAGTAGAACAGAATTTTTTTTTTACATTTCAAAACCCTTATATACTGTACTATACTTTCCACACATTTTTCACTTTAGGCCCTGCTGTCTTGATGGTCTAATTCTGAGCTGAGATTCATAACATTTTTGCACAAGTTTTGTCACTATAAGAAAACTCCTGACTGGACATGTCCATTGTGGAACCATCACCAGGAGTTTTCTATCATACCATGGTATGTAAATCTGTGTGGACAACATGGACTAGCTTGGCAGCATGTTATTCTAACATTGTATGTCGCAAATGCCATGAATTATGGTATTCATAGTTGGACAGTTCAGACAGCAAAACATTTGGTGTAGAATGTATTGGAATGTACAGGTATGTACAGTTATTCATTGCAGTGAATAAATGCAGTTTAATACAATAATTTTTGAAGTGTTGTATTACAGAAGAGACACTGTAAAGCAGATCCAAGAGCTCTCAATATGGTGTAATTTTAGTCTGAACTTCAATCTTACATCCATTATACTGTACTATACATATTGTTATAACCAAGCTTCTCACAAAACTGTTATCAAGACCATATCATCATATTTCCCTTTTATCAAGGAGTCAAAGTAATGTTGAAGTCCTGTACCTCATCTACTCCTGAGTGAGGTTTTACCATTCTTCAACTCTGTTACCACAAAATTTGGTTCATATTACATGTTTATCAGTACAGGTATCATACCACACCTTTTATAACTTGATGTTGTATACCACCAGAATTAAAATAAAATCAGCATTATAATTCTAATGAGGTATCCAATCAGCATTGAATACCATACTCAAATTAGAAAAGAAATCAAACCAAAATTAGAGTTCATTTTACAGAAACACATTATTGGATGTCTGCATTTACAATGTCTCTAATCCAGTACTGTACAATTAGTATATACTGTATTTAAAGTGGATGTAACAAAACTGACTAACGGATTATGATTCCATATTGTTACTCAATAAAATACAGTACAAGTATATATAGTGATGATCATATATCTGTATTTAATATCATCCTTCTTCAATCATGACTAAGAATTTCTAACCATTTGAAAACAGTTGTTGTTTTAGCCCCAGTCAAAGTCTGACATAATGAGCTATTGGGTTCCACAACGAGAGGCAACTGACAAAGCAAAGAGCCCCCTTGATTTCTATACAGTAGTAATTTTAGCCTATAGTATTCCCTATACTGTATTTGGGGTCAGTGTTCAGGCATTATAGAGGGTGCACCGTCGAGTAGGCACCCTCTCCACCCACCCAGGCCTCAAAACTGGCTAACAGTGCCAACTACTGTACTGGTGAAATCATTCTATAATATTTGACCATTTCCTCAAACACGTTATGAGGCACACAGGTATATGAACTAATATCACCAACTATCTGAAAAATCGTTGTAGTGGCCTGTTTAAGTACCCTCTGTAAAGCCAGAGCAACAATCCATGTCACGGCACCATCCACAACTTACAAACCAAGATATATTATACTGTACAGAGACCTTGTCCAAAACTAGTCAATTCCCTGGGCCCACAAGTGGAAAATCAGACTAAGTCCACAAAAACATTTTTTCTCCAAAATCCAAAATAATTGGTCATTCGATATACAACGAGCCACGCTGGTTTAGAATCTGCAAGAAATTTTTTTTGAAAAAATTTCACCTGAAATATTTCTAAGTCCCCACTACAGCCAAAACACTGTTTAATTAACAAGTATGTCTATACAGGTGTGTCTATATACTCTTTCTCTAGACTCCAGGAAGCCTGGGATAAGGTAAGTATAGATAGCAGCACTGAGTTACAGAGTTAGGCTGTGCTGCAGTAGTTAGGCAGCAAGTAGGCTGTAGAGGCCTGCAGGCTGGAGTCTGGACTGGAGTGTAATGAGCTGGAGCGGACTGGTGTGATGTGTTTTGTGAAGAAGCTGCCTGCTGAGTGACCCACTATAATATTGATGTTACCTATCATATTAACGAGACAACAAGAGGAGTACCGTTGGGAAGGCAATACTTCTCACCCATCAACTGAACTCTAAACTGACCTCTGTTGTGTTTGCCAGCAGCCTGGCAGGTTTTAACCCAATATGTGGAATTGATGTACACAGATTGTTTCATTACCCTAAATAATTCTTCCTAGCATTTGTGGGGGGCTATTACAACTTACAACACACACACATGCACACACAAATAAATAAAATAAAAGGGTTGGTAAAAATAGTGAACAACAACAAACCAAACTACAAACCAAACAACAACAACAACAACAAACCGAGTGCCCTTGTTGGCTTGTAATGTTGTTTGTGTTGTAGGTGTGTGTTTGTATTTGGGGAACGAGGCTATATATATACAGTATATATATAAAAAAAGGTAATTGTAACATATATACACCCACCATCAGTCCCCAGTGCTTTACAAAACATTAAAATAGCATTGGAAAGTATAAATAAATAACATATAAATATATACGCTTTTTATTTAAGGATTGAAAAGTATATAGAAAACTACTAATTACAAGACATTAAAATTGGATTGGGAAGTATAATTAAAACTACCCATTTCAACACATTAAAATAGGATTGGAAAGTATAAATAAATAACATATAAATATATACGCTTTTTATTTAAGGATTGAAAAGTATAAATAAACACCACATAAATACGCTTTTTAATTAACTGTTAAGGATTGAAAAGTATATAGAAAACTACTCATTTCAACACATTAAAATAGGATTGGGAAGTATAAATAAATAACATATAAATACGCTTTTTAATTAAGGATTGAAAAGTATAATTAAAACTACTCATTTCAAGACATAGTTAAGTATTGAGAAGTATAAAATTAAACAACACATCAAGACTTTATTAGGATTGCAAAGTATAAATAAAATTACACATTAAAATAGGATTGGGAACTACAAATAAACAACATAAATATATACGCTTTTTATTTAAGGATTGAAAAGTATAAATAAAACTACCCATTTCAAGACATTAAAATAGGATTGTGAAGTATAAATAAACAACACATAAATACGCTTTTTAAGGATTGAAAAGTATAAATAAAACTGGTATTTATTGAATGAATTACCGTTATTTAGTAGTTAGTTTTTACATTGTTTTATCACTATTTTGGACAATGCTAAGACACTTTTCATTTATGGTGTTTCTCCTGCAAATACCCATTTTGCCCATAATATGCCCATTTCTAAATGGGGCATTTCCGAAGAAAATGCCATAGAAGAAAAGTGTCCTAGAATGGGTAAATATTGAATGAATTACCGTTATTGCGTACGGTTTTTGTACCTTCATTACCCACTTATTTAGACCATTCTAAGACTATTTTCTTCTATGGCATTTTCTCCGCAAATGCCCCATTTCCAAGATAGGGCATATTCAAATGGGGAATTTTGAAATTAGCCTGACCTTACCTGACCTGACCTAACCTAACCTAGACCGCATCAGACTACCGTGACCTAACCTGGGCAGACTACCGGGACCTAACCTGGGCAAACTACCGGGAAATAACCGTGGTAAAGTACAGAAAATGACCGGTGGAAAATACTGGGACCTAGCCGGATCTGGCAACACTGCTACAAAATGGTAATTCTTTCAATAAATACCCTAGAATGTTATAAATTAGTGGGTAATGAAGGTAAAAACATCGTAATAGAAAATGGCAATAGAATAGATAATTACCAAATATTGCTATGAAACACAAAGTTGGAGATAAATGAGTCCTTCAAATATTGATATGAAGCACACACACACACACACACACAGATCACTATATGCATGGAGAGTTTTTCTTTCGGGAATAGGGGGACTGGCTTGGGGTGGGTAGAAAGCCTGTCCCCTATTCCCGCACCCCCCTAACCCCCCCCCCCAGCCTGTCCCTCTAGTCCCGCACCCCCCCAAGCCTGTCCCCTACTCCCGCACCCCCCAAGCCTGTCCCCTACTCCCGCACCCCCCTAAACCCCCCCCAAGCCTGTCCCCTACTCCCGCACCTCCCTAAACACCCCCCCCAAAGCCTGTCCCCCTACTCCTGCACCCCCCTAAACCCCCCCCCCCCAAGCCTGTCCCCCTACTCCCGCACCCCCTTAACTCTTGTTCCATCACTGCTCCTTGGGGAGATTTTGTGGAAGGTCTGAGGTATAATAAAGCATAGGTAGATAATATTGTAATGTTTTAGATATACCTGTAAGTGATATGAAATGACAAAGTATTAGAGAACTCTATAATATTATTTGACATTACAGGTGTTGTGGTCAATGATGGATGGTGGACTCCTTTCCCTGCGTTGGAATGACCACAGACAGACCTTCTTCAGTATGCTCTCTGCCATCAGGAAAAATGTGAGTTGCTCGGGTTGCACTTATTTTTTTACTTTTGCTTACACACTCAGTTTTTTTTTTTTTTTTTTTTTTTTAATTCATTTTGCATAATGAACCATTACTAAGCCATAATATCTCCTTGTTTACAGGAAGTATACACAGATGTGACACTGGTCTGTGATGGTCGATTCTACCCTGTCCATCGCCTCGTACTGTCCACTTGCAGTGATTTCTTTACCAAAGTATTTGAAAGAACTTTTTGTAAACACCCGATCATTGTGGTGGCCAATGTTAACCATGGAGACTTGGAGGCTCTGATCAATTACATGTATCTTGGGGAGATCAATGTGTTGCAGGCAGACCTAACATCACTCATGAAAGCTGCTGAGGTTCTCAAGATCAAAGGTTTGGCTGAGCCAAAGCCAGAACCTGAGAGTAAGGAAGGAAAACGGTTGCATGAAGAAGATACTGTTAGAAGTAAACGGAAAAAGCTCGATGAAGAACCCCCAACCAGACAATCAACCAGCAACATGGAGGTTGTGGGAAACCAGGCAAACTCAGCCTCCATGCCTCAGTCCGGCTCA
The DNA here is from genome assembly GCA_033782935.1 of Petrolisthes cinctipes. Classification (NCBI taxonomy): domain Eukaryota; kingdom Metazoa; phylum Arthropoda; class Malacostraca; order Decapoda; family Porcellanidae; genus Petrolisthes; species Petrolisthes cinctipes. Next base: position 38,054 of record JAWQEG010000217.1, on the reverse strand, counting down.
CAGGCCTCTGGTGGGGAGAGCTGGGCACGACAGAGAAGTAGATTGAGATCGGGGGAACCACCAGAAGAAAAGGACAACACGGTGCCTTCATCTTACAGTACAGATAATGACAACACACCCAACCTTCCCTCATCTGAGGTACAGCATAACATTTATTGTCTGACTCTTAGTTTACATTGGTTTGTACTGCAGTGAATGTTGAGATAAAGTTTTTATAAATTGAATGTTCATTGCCATACTAGTAGAACTATTTAACTGTATACAATTTTGATGACATGTTATTTATACATGGTTTTGGATATTTCTGGCGACTACAGGTGAAGATGGAGGATGTATCTGTGAAAGACGAGCCCAGCTGGTACACTGAGAACGACTCAGAAACGGTCAACTTCCCCCATCCCAGCACTAGTCTGGAGTATGGAGTCACTGGGGGGGACAGTGTGGCGGGGTCTGGAGCAGAATACCCCACTAGTGGTGATGGTGGTGATGGAGGTGGAGGGGGAACTAGTGCAGCAGTGTGGAACATGGTCGTCCAGTCACAACTCTTACAACATACTCAGCCCACTACCTCAACCATGCCACCAGTGAGTGTTATTACCTTGTCTCTTGTTGCTCTTTGCATTGTACAGTTGTGGACATAAGTTTCTATATACACATGGATAACTCAAACAAAATACTTGCCTTACTTATGTTTTCATGTACTCATTTGATATTAATGTTGATGAACAGAGAGAAGCTGTCAAATGCTTGCATGAGTCACGCCTATGTGGATGAATATTATTGACCACAACTGTACATTGGGTAGCTTTTTTCCTTTCCATTACTATCCTTTCCATTACATGTGCCATGAACTGGTATTGTTCTGGTACAAGGGAATTCTTAATGGTGAGAAATGTGTTTGGCACTAGCCAGAGTGGAATGCATAATACGCCACCTATTATTAACGATCATAGCAAAGAGATTAACCAGTAGTGTTTACAGGTTTCTGTGAAATACACACATATATTGGATCTGTTGGCTGCTGTGATAAGTAACCTGAATGATGTGAGAAGGTTTGCATGAAGGATGTGAGCAGCTGGGTCCATGTCTTTGGGTATTAGTGTTTGGAAGTGTTGTTGTTGTTGTTGACATTCTTCAAGCTGTCTGGCCGAGTATCCTCAAGTCACTGTGTTTGGAAGGCTTGGCAGAATCACTGAAGATATATTGACAAATAAGTAAGTTCATGGCTGCTTTGATTTGTATAATGAATAGTGTTCAGAGGAGCATCACCCTTTGATTAAGGCTTCTGACACTAGATAAATTCAATAAATATACTGTACAGTAATTAATATAATTTGTCAACATTAAATGTAAAGCTCGCGAGTGTGCAACTTTATGTGTTACACATTAAATATTAATAGAAAATATGTTGTGCAGTACTTTTATACTGTATATTTTCATCTTCTGGATCTTAAGGTTTTCTTTCTGCATTGGCTGCTGGTGATGGTGATGTGAATAGCAATGGTAATGTATATTTTATGGAAAAAACTTAACGCCTGTCATTTTTTCCTTCATTCGTGGGGCGACATAGGAGTCACAGGCCACCCTGAGAATCGAGCCACTACCGTCCCATCACCACGATTACGGCCATATTCTGATAGAGTTGCCGAAGGGGAAGCATAGGTATTGTGCAAATGGACATGTGAAGCGCATCCGGTCATATTGGGAGTGTGCAGCCTGTGATGTTGGGCTTTGCTTCGAATGTATGTATGATTACCACATTAAGCAGAGGATTTTTTGAGCAGCATATTTCTTGTAAATATACTAAACTGAACTGTAAATGCTCAAAGTTTTATGATACATAGTACAATATTGCTGTATATTAGAGAAAATGTAGATATTGGAGAGAATATAGGGACTTGAATGTTTGTTATAGATGAGGAAACTTGATGAATCTCTTGTATCAAGAGGAGGAAATGTACTTGAATGATTGAAGTCTTAGATTTTGTTATATGCTTTAAAACTGTGTGCTTTCTTAATGTCCTTTACTTAAATTTGATTTAAGTAAATAAGTTATTTATTTTAAGTGAATAAGTTACCTGGAAATTCATCTCTCATTATCAGTCCTGTGGGTGAAGGCCAAGAAGGGAGTATATTTCAGACACATTATTTACAAACATTAGTTTTGAGTAATTTGAAATACAATTTTCCAGCAGTATCATACAGTACTGTAAATCAAGAAAAAGTAGTGCTGACTGATCACTGCAAAGTTATAAATAAGTCACAGGAAGGTAGTTTTAATTTCCAGGTAGCTTGAAATGAGCATATGATGGCACAGAGTGTTAGGTGTGTGAACCTTGTGACACTACTCAGTCACTTTGGGTTCATGTCCAAGCTTTGTCAAGAGGAGTTCTTGAAAATATTTTTATATAGAGAATTCATGCAGGGAGCTAAGATATTGTCAGTGAAGTGGAGGCTATTGATTTCTTCATACTACACAAAGAATCTATTATCAAATTTGATCTTCCCTTTTTTGTGGCAAGATTTAGAAGAATCAAGTGCATCCAATTTGTTGATGATATATTATTTGTCCCTTAATTAAACCAAAGTCCTTGTAGGAAGAATGGAATTTGGTGGATGGACAATCCTAATTTTAGGGGATTAGACTTATGATTACCTCTCATATTAACATTCTTATGGACATTAATACTCATGCAGTATAAAGAGCAATGCAATTTACTCAAAATAGGCCTAATGTACAGTTATTAATAAAAAAAAATGTAGACAGAGTTGTTTACCTTAATTCTACAAGGGTACAGGGGAAAGGTGGGATTCCATGGCTGTGGATGAGGGTTGTTGTTGTTGTAGTTCCCCAGACTTTCTGGCCCAGCAGTCCCAAGTCAGGTTGACTGAAAACGCACAGATGCTCGGACCCCCAAAAAGGAGCCAAGGAGATAGTGAGATCTGTTTCATCAAAGGCAACAGAAGAGGGGACAACTGGCTCATGGTCATGTACCCCGAGCCAACGAACCCATCAACAATTACCTCCCTTGTTGTGCCACCCAATCGGGCGCTCTCCCCAGCTACCCAGAAGGAATGAGAAATAGTAAGAGAGACAGACAGAACAGGCCAGGGTGTGGTAGAGGATGCCCATTTCCTCATTTCTGGATAGAACCAGCCCTCACCAGTGGGAAAAGGTGCTAGAGAGGTGGGACTGCAAGCACCAAGGAAATGGAAGGAATGGAGGGATAGTTGAAGAACTGAAAAGGATTGGCTGGGGCTGAAGGGGCGCCCAAACCCTTAAAGTACTGCCCATATCACTGTAGGCAACACATCCCTTACGGGGTGTGGGTGAGGGTATTTAGGGTTAGTAGATGGTGGGCCTGTCCTCATCCTTATTGTAAGGTTATCCACTGACAATACCTCAGAACACCTCATCCATCTCTCTATAACTATCACCACTGCCACACACTATTACCATCACTACTTCATTATCACCATCACCACCATCACTGAGCCACACTGTGCATCATCTCACTTCTCACTTCATAATGACAGTACAGTACATAAGGGTGAGAAGAATGGGAATACAGGGTGGATGGATGAGATGAAAGATGCAGTAAAAAATATGAGGAAAGCATATCAGGAAACATTTCAAAGGAATGTGCTGGTGAAGGTGAAAGAGAGGAGAAAGAGAAAGTGTAAGTTATGTAAAAAAAAACTAAGAAATTGGTGAGAGAGAGCAAACAGGGAATAGATGAAGTGTTTTGCAGGAAGCTGAGTGAAAGATTTAGTGATAAAATGATGCTATTTTGGAGAGAAGTAAGAAAGGAAAGAAGATAAAAGAAGCCTAGCTGAGTGAGAAGAAATAACAAAATGAGAAAATATTTCTCTTAATTACTTATATGTCGTAAATTTTTAAGTTTTGTAAAATTTTTATGGCCATTCCCAAGCCAAGCTGTCTGTCTCTGGTAATGAGCACTGTACTAGTTTTGCCAGGCACCACTTGCCTTTTGCCAGGGTGGGGTAGATAAGATCAGCTATGGATGTGGAGGAGTCTCCAAACTGACATCTGGGAATGTTAATGGAATGGTGAATGTGGTAAAAAGAATTGAGGTATTGAAAATTGGAAGGGTTCCTTTCCCTAAAGCTATATGAAGGGACTTTTGTTGCAGGTGCAAGAACTTGTGAAAGGGAGCTGAGAATATCATGACCTAAAAAGTGGGAGTGAGTATAGGTGTGATCCATTTTACTATCTACACTACACTTCTATATTTCTCTCTTATTTCTGTGTTCTAATTTCATTTTAACACCCCCACCCCTTGAAAAATTGGAGAAATTAGGTACTGACAATAATCTATAACAATATAAAGTATGATAGCAATTTTATTTACCAAAGGAAAAGAGGAAGGGATAGAGGAAAGCCCATGTTAATTGTGTGACTGGGAGAGAGAAAATAGTCCAGCATGATTGGTGGGACCCTATGCTTTTATAGAGTAGCTACGAACTGCCCAGTACGAAAATTTGCATTGTTGAAGGTTTTCCTGCAATTTTGTACCATGTTTGATGAGACACACATTAGCAAAGCTCTCATTCATACACTAGAAGCCAGGTCCAAGCTGCTCACATTATTACATGGATCTCATTCTGGTTTTTCAGCAGGTGTAGATGACGGACATACATGGAATTTTGTATTTTTTGGTCTGTGGTCTCGAACATTGTTATTTATCTGCCATGTGGTGTTCAGTCGTTTCAGTTAAGTTACTATACTGGGATTGCAAGGGATATCTGAATTTTAATTGACTGACAGTTTCTAAGATGTGAGATGAGTACCAGTGTTGACGGTGACGGTTCTGATGTTATGTAGAGGTAAATCAGGAAGTGACAAATTGTAGGTGAAGTTTAATAGTGTGACATTACTTTCGTTTGAGATAAGGCAGAAGATGGCAGGGTACTGACAACACTGACAGGATATTTTTTCTACACACAGGACATGGTAGGGATGATGGGCCGGGCAGGGCAGACCACTTCAGAAGACCTGAGACTGAGGTACAGACGGTATGATTCATCACGCTCTAGGAGGTTTGTGGAGAGCTGGAAGCTGGAGTTTTCATGGGTGACATACAACACCGACATGAAGGTGATGACGTGTACCACCTGCCTCAAGTATGGCCATGAAGAGGATAAAACCTCCAGCTTTGTGTCTGGCAACAGTAACTTTAAAAGACTATCATTGGTGAGGCATCAAGACAGTCAGATCCATCAGAGGTGTGAAGCCCGACGGTTGGCAAGTGAGGCCGCAGCTGCTGCCACACACAGGAAAGATGACAACATGAAGTAAACACTGACCTAGGCTTGACCAGGTCTGATGACTTTAGGTTAGCTTGGGTAACATGTTGGACTTAAAACACTTGGTGGATGTGAGTTCAGTCCCAAGACATTAATCATTTAACCCCTAACTTGATATTTCTGGCCATCATCAGTCGTAGAAAAGTACTGTACTGATAAGTTAATGTGTCCGACATTCGTAAATGCTTCATAAATAACAGCACTGTCACATGAACGTCATATAGTGGTGTGAAAGGGTTGGTTGGTTGGTTGCTGCTTCCTCCCCCCCCCATCACTGTCTGTCCCCCCTCCCCCACCTAATAACTGTAAATTTACAAGCTGTAACTTCTCATTCATGATAAGTTGTGTTAATATTAAAAAACTACTGTACAATATCTTATTTTGTAAGGTGGTTTGCTGTGTTGTTTAATTGTTGACATATACTGTACAGTGTAGGCCTCAGCATTCATTAGTAGCCTCGAAAACAACACAATAACCCGTCAGGAAAAAATGGCAGCAAATTTTCCTCGAGTTATTCATCCTGGAATAACAAATGTTTGGCTCATGTCTGTACAAATAAGATAATGAAAGCAACTGACTGGCTGCCTCTCATCTTCCTTTCTGGACAACTTGGAATTAGCAACATTTTCCTTGCAGTTGCCTTGTCCAAAAAAAGATTGTGACTTGTTTATCAAGTGTGTGTGTGTGTGTGTGTGTGTATGTGTGTGTGACAGTACTACTTATTATGAGGTACTGTTTGAGACTAGTCACAGTTACATTGCTGCTCCTTTATATATTGTTTTGTACCTGCTGTTCGTATTAGTATTTAAAAATGTTAGCCTAACTAAGCAGTACTTCACTACCAATACTCAGTGTGAATCCATCAGACTGCTCTGTACAGTATCCATGCAGTCTTTTAAGTATACATTTCAAGATTACATTGTGAGCTTGAGGTGATGTTTTAACTTGTGTTTGTAGTGTTCACATTTGACCTCAACATGCTTCAAATACCTCTCCCAGACACAGATGTTTGTTTTGTTATTGAAGGTCCAGACTTTCAGATACAGCAGTCATGGTAACTTATGTATTTTGCTATGATTGTAATCCCTTCAGTATGGCAATTGTTTTGATTTTCATGAAGAATTGACCGTCTCTTTATGTTCATCAAAGGTTTTCATGTTTATTCAGCGAAGATTTTGGAGGATATAGTGATCTTATGCAAATGTAAATGATTAGAAGAAGAATTTTTTTAGATATCTGATGTTTCATATGTTTGTATTGTATTGTACAAATACATAGATATATTTTTAACAAGCACTACACAGTTTTGAGGGAATAAACTTTATGGAAAGTTTGAATGTTTATTATTCCACTTGTCATTATTGTATGGTAACCAGACTACACTCTTTAGCAGTACTGTACAATGAAGGTCCATGTTACTGCCCTTCCTGATGTAGATAAATAGAATAATACTGTACAGCCATGGCTGATAGGGCTGGACCAGGGTCCAAGGAGTGTTGGAGAGCAACTGAACAGTGTTCGAAAAAGTGAGTCTTTTAAACCTCTCTCAACGTTGAGAATGGTTTGGAAAATTCACTTGTTCGAATTCTGTTCAGTTGCTCTCCAAATACTCCTTGGAGCCTGGTCCAGCACTATCACCCATGGCTTTACATGCTTATTTGTGAATTGGGTTTGTGATGTAACTAAACCATTGATGATGAGATAATTAACCAAACAACATTTCTTGCAGTTCCAGAAGGATACAGGGTGGGAAAAAAAGGGTGTTGGTGGACGACGTAAGAAGCTGACTGATGAGGAGCGACAGCAGCTGTTTGCCATCGCCCGGGCCAACCCTGACTACTCCTCTGAGGTGCTGAGGAACATTATTATATCAGAATTTGACCTCAACATCAGCTCAAGAACCATCAGGCGAGAACTCATAGAGGCTGGGCTCAAAACTTTAAGACCCAGAACCGTCTTTCCTTACACAAGCTCCTCCCTAGTTGATGTGCAGGACGTTGTTACACAGCCAAGTGAAGCATTAAGGCAGCCAAACACCATACACCCTAATACTGAGCCTCCACACACCAGTAATCCACCAATGAATCCTGTGCCAAGTGTTACCGTTTCACCTCATAATTTACCACCAAACAAACAACCTCTGCACCTTAGCTAGTAAGATAATTGAAAGACAAATCTTAGTGTTACTCCCCATAGGGATATCCTTTTTAAATTAAATGTCCCCAATTTTCCCAGTAACATACAGACTATGCATATGTCTTTATACTCCTCACTCTCCATCCCTGCAGTCACATTGTTAGACTTTTAATTTCTGAGATGTCTTGGTTTTACCTGTAAATTGATGAGCAGTGATGGATGCAGGGATGGGAAGGAGGTGTATATGTCGACATGTACAAAAAGTGTACAGCATATAGAATATAAAAATGGTCTCCCTGTCTTTCTATCTGTTTATAACTGATTACATTTGTCTATCCCACCTGAAAAAATGGAAATGGGGTATGGATGATGATGATGCAATGTTTTCCTAGTGAATTACACAATGGTGAAATATTTCTTATAGATTACAATTAGTCATGACAGCACTATGCAATACAGTAATAAAAAAAATGTCTTTAGTACTGTACTGTATACTAACATAGATAATTTTTTCTCATCTGCTGCACTTTATGAATAGAAATGAATGTAGTAATGTATATATTTTATCTTTAATTATTCCTTGGCTGCATTGGGCCTCACTGTGACGAGTTAATTTATCTGAGGAAAGTCACAGAAAGTCAGTACAGTACCTTTTTTTTTTTTTTTTTTTTTTTTTCTGCAAAGGTAAAAACAGTATCACATTGGGCATACTATAATTATTTTACCTTAACCTTTGCATATTTTTGCTTGTGAATATTATCGTACATTACTTAGAAAATAGCTGATATGTTTTCCTTGTAAATACTTGTGTAATATGTATTGTAGTACATGACTTAGAAAGTAGCTGATATGTTTTCCTTGTAAATACTGTACTTGTGTAATATGTATTGTAATGTAAATGCACACTACAATGAATTAGTAATGATTGAGTTTTCCAGAGCCTCTTTATCCTCTTGACCAAATGGGAAAAAGAGTACTAAAGGCATAAACAACCAATGGTATAAAATGGTTTAGGATTTGAGTATCATCAACGGGAGGAATCAAACAAAATAGCCACATAAATAGTATATATTTGTCATCAATACAGCCAGGAAAGTTTATGAGATCAGTTGTATACACACACACACACACACACACACACACACACACACTCACACTCACACAATGTCTCCCTCTCTCTCTCCCTCTCCTCTCTCTCTCTCTCTCTCTCTCTCTCTCTCTCTCTCTCTCTCTCTCTCCCTCTCTCTCTCTCTTTCTCATACACGTGCACATTTGCAGAACAGAGTAATAAAATATAATTATGTGTGACAGCAAACTCATCCAAAAAATCATTCAGTACATTTGTCTGTATGGTTAGTTTGGCTGTGCTTCCTGTATCCTGAAATCTTGTGTTGCATGCAGTTGAACATCAATTGCAAAGTCTGTTATGGATCAATTCTACAACAACAATAAATAAATAAATAAATTAGCAGTCTAAAGTATACATAATGAAGTAAATGTATAAGTTTGTTGAAGAGCAATTAATTTTCAGCTCAAGTGATAACCACCATTTCAATAATATTATACTCTTCCATTTTAGTGTATAATTTCTTTTTTTTACCACTGTTATGTTACCTATCATTTTTATTTTATATGCTTGTATTGTTTACTTATGTATCACCCATCTTTATATTGTATGCTATTTGTGTTTGTTTACTTCTTGCCTATTGCTGTTGTATATTTATGTTTCATAGTTAATTTCTACCCCATCATTCTGTTGTTGTATGTTTATAAAGTCTGTTTAGTCAATTAAGTTACATGTCTCCATCATATGTTTACGTTTATTTCTTCTTGCCCGTCTCCATCATATAAGTTATTTTGTCTCTTTGTTTACGTTTACTTCTTGCCCGTTTCCATCATCCTCACGAGTAATCCAAGGTAGTTGGTGAAGCGGTGATGACACTCGAGTGAATCCTTGCAGCCGCTCAGAGGCATGTCGAGTCGAGGACCATTAGGACCTGTTGTTACAATGCAGTACAGTACATTAATGCAAGAAATAGTAACAGGGAAAACAGGGCATATGGTATGAAAGCAGGTAAAACTGTACTATCGGAAAATACACCTTCCTTGGTAAGCCATATGTTTTTGTGGTGTGTTATGTACTGTACTGTAGTTTGAATGATTTTGAGGTTTTAAATGATAACAAGAAATAGACAAATAACAGGAGAAAAACATCACGTTAAGCATACTACTTGTTTATCTTTGTATTATTAATATTTACACTGTCAAATTAGCTTTCAGTCAATGTTATTACTCTACAATACTTCTTTATCTTATTATCAAACTACAGTACCTCGATCCCTAACCACATAGTTACCTCTCATTACTTAATTAAGAACCTTTTCAACAAACAATCAACCACCTAATTACTGTAACTCCCTAATCCCCTTCATAATTCCTCAGTCAGCTATCCACTAAAAGGGGAAGTACAGTACAGTGTTAATTGGTGGTAGATCTGGAACGAGTACTGTAATTCTCCCAAACTATTCCAAGCAACAGCAGGCCACCATTATTTTTTGTTAACCTGATCCTGTTGTTTCCCAGCATACTTTGGAGGAATCAAGGCACTCTAATGTAAAGTTGCGGACACATGAAAACAGACGCACTACAAAACGGGCCCCTTACCAAGCATAGAATAAGGTACGTACTCTCCTCTAAAACATAACGTCTCATCCTACCCTATGCTTAATAAGGCGGCCCTGTTCCAAGTGTGTCTGTTTCATATGTACCACAACTGTACCAATGATTAAATTATACCATCCCCTAAATTGACCAACTAGCCATGAACTGACCCTGAACGATGCGAATATCATGGACTTCAGGCAGAGAACGTTGAAGGAGTGTCACGAGGTCAGAGTTGAGGTGGTGTGTGTACTGTGGACCCCCCTCACCCCCAACCACCACCTTGTGAGGCAGACCTGACCCACCTGAAACAGTAATATGGTGCATGTCTTGTACAGTTGGGACCACGTGTATGTATGTATGTTATGTATGTTTATGTATCAACCAAAGTCCAATGGTATATAGTAAGAAGTATTTAGTTTACCATTATACACAAATAAATACTGTATATACTCTATCTATTTATCTATCTATATCTATCTATCTATCTATCTATCTATCTATGTATATGTCTCTCTCTCTCTCTCTCTCTCTCTCTCTCTTTAAATGACTACATGTGTATACTACAGTAGATATTTAATTACACTGCACTACTTTTATATATATATGCCGAACCCTGAACCTGTCACACCTGTCAAACATTAGCCTACATCACCTGCAGATGAGATGAGATGAGGTCATTAAAGTGGAAGACAGTGTAGTGTTGGTAAATCTGGAGAAACTGTATATTCCTCTAAACTATTCCAAGCAACAGAACACCATTATTTTTGTTCATCTGGTCCTGTTTCCTGGCATACTTAGGAGGAATGAAGACGCTCCAATGTACCAAAAGTGAATGACCCCCTTAATTAAACATAATATCGTTCTTGATAAACTTACCTGGGAGTAGGGCAGCGTGGGCCACAACCAACATCACCATCATCACTGTTAGCACCATATTCACCATCATCTTCACACTGTCTTGTCCTGCATGGAATAGAATAATGTAATATTTTATCTCTCAACACCTCCTTCACCTCCCTCCTATTCCAGCCTTCCACATACCTCTCAACACCTCCTTCACCTCCCTCCTATTCCAGCCTCCCACATACCTCTCAACACCTCCTTCACCTCCCTCATATACCAATCTCCCAAATACCTCTCAACACCTCCTTCACCTCCCTCATATACCAGTCTCCCACATACCTCTCAACACCTCCTTCACCTCCCTCATATACCAATCTCCCACATACCTCTCAATTAACACCACCTTCACCTCCCTCCTATTCCAGCCTCCCACATACCTCTCAATACCCCCTTAACCTCCCTCATATACCAGTCTCACACATACCTCTCAACACCTCCTTCACCTCCCTCATATACCAATCTCCCACATACCTCTCAACACCTCCCTCCTATTCCAGCCTCCCACATACCTCTCAACACCTCCCTCATATACCAATCTCCCACATACCTCTCAACACCTCCTTCACCTCCCTCCTATTCCAGTCTCCCACATACCTCTCAACACCTCCTTCACCTCCCTCCTATTCCAGCCTCCCACATACCTCTCAACACCTCCTTCCTATTCCAGCCTCCCACATACCTCTCAACACCTCCTTCACCTCCCTCCTATTCCAGCCTCCCACATACCTCTCAACACCTCCTTCACCTCCCTCCTATTCCAGTCTCCCACACACCTCTCAACACCTCCTTCACCTCCCTCCTATTCCAGCCTCCCACATACCTCTCAACACCTCCTTCACCTCCCTCCTATTCCAGTCTCCCACATACCTCTCAACACCTCCTTCACCTCCCTCCTATTCCAGCCTCCCACATACCTCTCAACACCTCCTTCACCTCCCTCCTATTCCAGCCTCCCACATACCTCTCAACACCTCCTTCCTATTCCAGTCTCCCACATACCTCTCAACACCTCCTTCACCTCCCTCATATACCAATCTCCCACATACCTCTCAACACCTCCTTCACCTCCCTCGTATACCAATCTCCCACATACCTCTCAACACCTCCTTCACCTCCCTCATATACCAATCTCCCACATACCTCTCTACACCTCCTTCCTATTCCAATCTCCCACATACCTCTCAACACCACCTTCACCTCCCTCATATACCAATCTCCCACATACCTCTCAACACCTCCTTCACCTCCCTCCTATTCCAGTCTCCCACACACCATACTCCTCCCCAAAGTCCCCAAATATGTGCACTTCATAGGTCATCATAATAGACAAGCCTGCCTCGATCCCTTCTAAAATAACACTGCTCTTCCTGTTTGTCATTCATCACGTTACAGACCAAGCGGTGAGCCATGTGACTATAGTTTTGCTTTGGTTTGGTTATGGGGTTAGGTTAGGTTAGGTTAGGTTAATTGTAAACAGCTACATTAAGGGGAGGGTATAGTTTAGCCTGTAACCAGTAGGGGTTTGTTTGTTTGTTATTTGGGCTTAATTAACGCCTATCAACTATGTAGTGGTCATTAATAAGGTGATATATTTATAGAGTGATATAGAGTGTGTGTGTGTATGTGGAGAAGTGTACGTGTATGTGTGTGTGTGGAGAAGTGTACGTATGTGTGTGTGTCAAGAGGTGGGTGTGTGTGTGTGTGTGGAGATGTGTACGTATGTGTGTGTGTCAAGGAGTACGTGCATGTGTGTGTGGAGAAGTGTACGTGTGTGGAGAAGTGTACGTGTGTGGAGAAGTGTGTGTGTGGAAAAGTGTACGTGTGTGTGTGTGTGTGGAGAAGTGTACGTGTGTGTGTGTGTGTCAAGGTGTGTGTGTGTGTGTGTGGAGAAGTGTGTGTGTGTCAAGGCGTGTGTGTGTGTGTGTGGAAAAGTGTACAGTACATACGTATCACCAGTACACTGCTTCATCAACTATAATTATGTAAAACACCCAATTAAGGCCTCGAAGCTTCACAAAGCACATGCTACTTATTACTGGCAACCTACATTTACATTAAGTTTGATTTTATTGGTTAGGTTATTACGTACTACATAATAAATAACCGGAATTATATAAAAATAAAAATAAAAATACACTCAGAACCATTAACAGCTATTCATTAATGTCAATATTTTGCAGCTCAGGCCAATTATTCACTTCTCAGGTTACAAATCATCCAGAGTCTTTCAGCCAATCAGATCAAAGTTCACGAAAAAAAAAAAAAAAAAAGTGTCTCAAGATGGCCTTTAGGGAGAGATATTGGTGAATAAATAGGACGATCTGAGCATATTGATAATTGATTCTTCCATACAATACCACAAAACAGACTACACAGTTATTATAATGGGGGGCTTCCTCTGTTTCCTGGGTCTAGTTAGGAGGAATTAGTAGCCTTCAAAGTTACCACCAACAATGTATATTTTAAGTATGAAAATTGGAGGCTTCTGATTCCTCCTGACTATACAACGAAAAAAAAAAAAAAAAAATGCTTCCATAATTATAGGTGTGTGTGTGTGTGTGTGTTTCGTGGCAATATTAGAAGGACTCATTTACCTCCAACTTTCTTACTAACTATATCCTTAAATAATACACCATTGGCAACACAACTACAGAGAAGAAAACCGAGAGAAATGAGTGAGAAGATTCAAGGATTTTTAGGTCTCCATTCACACACACACACATACATTATACCACACCAGCTGCTATTGTTTGTAAGTACTTATTATCGTGTTTATTTTGCATATAGTGAGGATTTACATGTTGTAATCTTGTGACTGAATATCTTGGGAACCTCTAGCCACCAGATAAGTTAATATTTAAGTTAATTAGAGGGAAAATATAAGGTGTAATGAGGGAGAAGGTGGAGCTAAAATTCAATATGGACGTCCTTTTGGCTTTTACTATATATATATTTTTTTTTCTCTCTCTTTTTTATAGTGGGATGGTGTTTAGAATTTATTATACTGCTGCTGATATTATTAGATGATTATAAAGCGTATTAGACACATAATTACAAAGATTTAATTTATTTGAGAAGTGTTTATATTGTATTATTTCAAAATGGGAGATTAGTGTTAGCGTATTTGACACATAATTACAAAGATTTAATTATTTCAGAAGTATTTATATTTTATTATCTCAAAATGGGGAACTAGACTAAATATTATACTCATATTTATACACCGGCAGTAACAACAACAACAACAACAACAACAATTATAATAACTACTATTATATATTTGAAAAAAAAAAATACTGTACACCCAAGTACCTCTGTGATGTAGTAAGAAAATTAGTCATTATTTCAAAATTACACATGTACGAGATATCTAATTTTCACTGTGATATACGTTCTTATGATCAAATTTCCGTAAGTTTGATATAGGTGATATTCTTATCTTGTGTAACTCCCGGTACTCTGCTCAGGTTAGGTCCAGGTAGTCAGTCAGTTAAGGTTAGGCTAGGTCCCGGTAGTCGGATATGGTTAGGTCCCAGTAGTCTGTTAAGGTTAGGTTCCGGTAGTCTGCCACGGCCAGATTAGGTTAGGTTAGGTTAGGTCAGGTCAGGTCAGGTCTGCTTAATTCTAAAACAAACGAATACTATTTGTGCTCGCCTAAAATTGGAAAACCCGAGCCAACTTTTGCCAAGAGCTGGGTGATGGGGTATGGCCAAAACAGGATATTTGCACAATATATGGATGATAAAATACAATGAATAACATGAAAAACTAATGGAAAAAACTATGATTTGTCTGAAAAGCCCGTAACTCGGAAAATTTACCGAAAATTACAGGTTAGAGAGTCCTTCAAGCATTGCCACGAAATACCACCTACATTAATTACTTAAGGGGGTATATAGCACATTGTTTTGGGTGATAAATCTGGAGCAAATGATTCCTCCAAACTATTCCAGGCAACAGGATATCATTATATTTCTTCATGTGGGTCTGTTTCCTGACATACTTTGGAGGAATCAAGGCGCTCCAGTCTATCAAAAGTATACTATCCCCTTAAAGAATCTTGTTTCATGGCATAGTCAGGAGGAATCAGAAGCCACCTCCAGGTCTCATACGTACAGCCACAATCAAATATCCACCAACACTTTCCTTCCATTGTAGTAAAAATCTTTGTGATAAAGAACAACACGTGTATGATTTTGCAGCACCTCATAATAATAATAATAATAATTTAAGGGGTTGAGTTGACATAATTAAGGTGTTGTATGATTATATTATGATATGTATGATACCGATTGTAGTATATATCTTGGTGATAAAGAACAACACGTGTATGATTTTATTGAGGGGGTTGAGTTGACATAAGGTGTTGTATGAATATATTTTTATATGATAGATTTATTTGCACGATGGAAGGAAGGAAGGAAAGTGTTGGTGATTATTTGATTGTGGCTGTACACGATCACAGGGTCAACTTTAACACACAATTGAGGTGGTTAACTGTACAAATGGATGTTCAAGGAGGTTAAGGGGGTGCGGAAGTAGGAGACAGGCTTTGGGGGGGGGGGTTTAGGGGGGTGCGGGAGTAGGGGACAGGCTTGGGGGTTGGGGGGTGCGGGAATAGGGGGACAGGCTTGGGATGGGTAAAAAGCCTGTACCCTATTCCCGCACCCCCCCCCCAAGCCTGTCCCCCTATTCCCGCACCCCCCAAGCCTGTCCCCTACTCCCGCACCCCCTTAAACCCCCCCCCCCAAGCCTGTCCCCCTATTCCTGCACCCCCTTAAGTAATGGAAGAATGAGGATATTACAGTACGGTAGCCTATTTAATGGAGGGACAAGGTTATATTCATGGTGTTGTAGGGGCCGGGAAGTATTATATATGGGTTAATAGGATATGAAGGTACAGCCATGGTCAAAAATATTCCAGTCATCTTCCGCATTCTGGTTTTCTTTCTATTTCCTTCCTGGTTTTTGTCTCGCCTCGATCATATCAAAATATAATCATACAACAACACCTTATGTCAATTCAACCCCCTCAATCATTATTATTATTATGAGGTGTTGCAAAATCATCATCAATGTGTTGGTTGTTCTTTAATTATTACCGAGATGTTTACTACAATCGACAGTATCATATCAAAATATAATCATACAACACCTTATGTCAACTCAACTCCCCTCAATTATTATTATGATTATGATTTAAGGGAACCCTGTGATGTAGTCAGAAAATTGGAGGTAAACGAGTCCTTCAATAATTGCCACGAAACACCACTTAAATAGAAGGTGCTTGTTTCATGGTATAGTTAGGAGGAATGAGAAGCCTCCAAGTCTCAAACACGATCACAGGGTCCTTAATTAACGCCAAAACATTTAGCATAAAAAAAAACGTAGTCAGAGTTAATTAATTTACTCAAGTATATTGGGGAGTAGAAGTTATAGCCTAATATAACGTAGCCTAATAATTATGCTGTAGGCTACCGCGGTACTATCTTCCCGTCTTTGCAGCTTCCATCGATATTATGAACATGTAAGGAATAATTATAGAGCTCTACCTTTTCTTATATATAATTAGCAGTGTTCATGATAGTTATTAAGGGGGAAGTTTTGCGTTGGTAATTCTGGAGCAACTGCTGAATCCTTCAAACTATTCCAAGCAACAGACAGAACACCATTGTATTTGCTCTTCTGGCCCTGCTGTTTCCTAGCATACTTTGGAGGAATCAAGGTACTCCAATGTAACAAAAAAGAATTACCACCTTAAACCAGTAGTCTCTTTAAGAATCGTCATGTATGTATTGGTTTTATTTCCGAAGATAAATAAAAAAATAAGGTATTCTAAATGTGCAGTTTTGGAAATATTTTGATCATTGCTTGCTTGAAACAGGATCTCTCGATTAATTTGTAAAGGAAAAAAAAAAAACACACACACACACGAGATATAAAAAATTAATGTTAGTACCAGCCCACAATATGCTTATAGTTCCCTCCTACCTTTCCTACTTTTCTCGTGGGGGTGATGGGGTTGTTGGAGCAGGCTAGCTGTGGCTGTGTATTCACTGCTATGAGACTGCTGCAATACTGACTCCAAGGATCCAAAAATCGGCTTTATGTATGTGGGGAGCTTGGGGAAGGGAGGGGGTCCTTCCTTCGATCCTTCCTACCAGATTATCCCGTCTGACCGAGCAAATAATGGGGACAAAACTGGGACATGATTGAGAGGTTAAATAATTCGCTTTGTATATCATTTGAATAGAGTTTCTTTCTTTTGTAAGTGTTAGGTTATATTGTATGTGGTTGGTTTGACAAAATTCATATGTATTATACTTTCTGGTTGGTAGTTAGTTAGTTAGTTGTATGTATGGTTGATTGTTATTTTGTATGTACACCCAAGCTCGTAAGTTCGGGACCACGTACTTAGATATTTATGTCATTTGAGCTGGTAACATATATTTGGTGAGGAATCAGAGTACAAGGTGGAACATAGTAGAGTGACATGGTACAATCTTTCACCTACAATGACACCTTCCACACACAGCATTACCAGCTCAGATGACATAAACAACTGGGGACGTGGTGGCGAATTTACGAGCTCGGGTGTGATGAGAGACGGACGTGATGAGAGATATTATTGTGTTGAGGTCACGTGTATGGTGGTGTGGCTGACTGAAAGGGAGGGAGTACACACTGACGCATAGCTTATGACATACACAGGGATAGATTCACACACACACAGGGATAGCTACACACACACACACACAGGGGTAGCTACACACACACACACACACACACACAGGGATAGCTTCACACACACACACACACACACACACAGGGATAGCTTCACACACACACACACACACACAGGGATAGCTTCACACACACACACACAGGGATAGCTTCACACACACACACACACACACAGGGATAGCTTCACACACACATACACTGGGATAGCTTTTGACACACATACACTGGGATAGCTTCACACACACACACACACAGGGATAGCTTTTGACACACATACACTGGGATAGCTTCACACACACACACACACACAGGGATAGCTTCACACACATACACTGGGATAGCTGATGACACACATACACAGGGATAGCTTATGACACACATACACACACTGGGATAGCTTATGACACACACACACTGGGATAGCTTATGACACACACACACACACTGGGATAGCTTATGACACTCACACACACACACACACTGGGATAGCTTATGACACACACTGGGGTAGCTTTTGACACACATACACAGGGATAGCTTATGAAACACACACACATACACAGGGATAGCTTATGAAACACATACACTCACACACACAATCTTTCTGTGGTTCACTAACAGCATTATCTCGTCTTTGTCACTTCCCCTCACCTGGGAATTGATGGTGACAGTAATGTACAAGGCAGCTGAATCTTGTAGTAAGACCATCCAGTTGCCTAAGTGATTGGATAATGTAGTAACCCATTCACGTCACATATACAGTCTCCTATTCATGGTACCTAATCATTATGTGATTTATAAAGGATAATTATATGCAAGAATTCTTTTATAAATTTATTAGAACATTGGTACGTATAAACTGTACATAGATTCTTTGCTTTATAAAAGCACGCTTGGGCATCTTACATTAACATTCAAATGTAAAAGTTGCTCACTAAATGATGTGATATAAAGTGTTTATTCACCATTGAGTGGAAGATTTTACACTTAAGTAGAAGAGATTCATATTGAACAAGGGAATAGGTAATTTATCGAGGCAGTGTAGGGAAGGAGGGAATAATGGGTTGGGATTGGAATGAGGATGAGAGGGGCTTCAAGGAATGAGTAGAAGAGGGGCCATGGAAAATAAGGGAGAGATTGGCGGGGGAACAGGATAATAAGAATGTAGAGAAAAATTATTTGTGTGTGCGGTGGGGGAAACTAAAATCTTGCTGCAAGTGTGACAGGTGTGGAGAGAATGAGCATAAAATAATGAGGTGGAACAGATAAGAAAAAGTTGTGAAAGGTGTGGATACAAGGGTGTGTTTTTTTTCCTGTCGGTTTGTAAATATCCTCGGCTGACAATGTAAAGGTTAATTGTTACTGGTTGAAGCTCCACCACCTATGTATAGTAGATATTAGGAGCCATATACATGTACAACTTAATAACCTTTTAATATTGGTTGTGGACATTTACAGTCAGGCAGAAAAAAAGTCTACAGTATTGTATTAGAAGCATGGTATTGGCTGTAAGGCATTTATTTCTGTATTTAGTCTATATTTACCTTAGTACAATACAGTATACATAATTATACAGAGAAGGAAAATGATATAAAAGATAGTCCGAGGGGTTAGGTTACATAGTTTTCATCCCTCCTTACCCTCACCACCTCACACACACACACACACACACTAACTAATTCACTGAAGGAAGACTTGCTTACAGTATTCAGAAGGTCATGGAAAAGAATAGTGACTTGAAGAGGCCATCACATGGTAGATTATAATAAAAGCAAATATTTGTTACTACTACTACTACTTATAATAATAATAGTAATAATCAGATTAATATTCAATAATGCATACTGAAAGCACCAACAAAATTCATACATAAAATTGGCCAAAAACTTTACCAGCAACTAAACAGAAAAAAAAAAAGCTCAAAACCTTTCATAAAAAAACATAAGAGTTCCAAGAAAAGTTTTTGACCTGAGTAGATTATCTTAGTATCATAAAAAGATTGTCTGTGACTAGCTTGCATGAAGACCAATGCATGACAAGGCTCCTGTACACACCACCTAACATGTCATAATAATAATAATAATATTGTCATTCATTATGGGGACATTGTGGCGTGGTGCAGGACTTGAGTGACTTCGGTTGGATTGTTTTGAAATATCAGCCGACGTTGTGTACAGTCACGGCACATAGGGGAAGTCTGGTCAAGGACTGTACCACAACTGTACCATACTGAGGGAATCAATACAGGATGGGCTTCCCTCAATATTTCCAGTAATTCTGTTCATAAATATTCCACTTAACGCCACTGTATTGTTGATGGGTATTAACGTAACATACTCTGGAGTTTAATGCATATTTTGTAAACAAGTCAATGTTGGCTTGGTGGACTAATATACAATGTATTTTCCACAATTCTGTTAATTTTCTTTGAGTGAGAATTGTGTACCATTTGATGCCTAAATCATTAAAGATAATGGCAAGTTGGAAAGCTCATTGGAAGACATGATTACTGTACATGAACTGCATAGAAGGGTAAATGGAGGCAAGAGTGATTTACTGCCTGCTAAAATGACGGCATTTCTTACAAGACCTTTCTGTCATGGCCCTCCACCCTTGGTTGGTAAACTTCTCTGTAAAGTGGGGGGCTGTACTGATGTGGGTTGTATTGTTTTTATATATCTAGCTTTGCTGTTGAGAAAATGTTTTCTGGCTAACACATTATTCTTCAATTTCAGGTGATGGTTTGAAATCTAAAGCGCACTTTACAATAACCTCTGGGACCTATACAAACTCCATTGTGTTTGGCTGCTGTGCAGTTTACCTAATACAGCCTTCACACCCTGTACATGAAATTTAAAATGTGAGTACCAGTATGTGTGTGGGTTCCAGATACTGTACTGTAACAGATTGTGCAAATTGTTATTGGCTAAAAACATGAGCTCCCACTGATACAGCTGTGTGTATTGTTGTCTGTCTCAAGTTATCTTAACTTGGTTAAGTTAACAAGAGGCAGTAGACACTCCTCATGTCAATATCTGAGCCAGAGTAACTTTACTCATTACAGCAAAACAAACTTAAAAACAAGGGAAGATTTTAGCTTAGCCTGTATACAGTGTATACCTATTCATTCTAATACAATATTGAAATGTGTGTGTCAAGGTCATAATATAGTCATGGAGCTACTTGGTATTGAATGAAAGTACTATATCTGTACAATCATGGGGTTACATATATCTCATGTCACAACACTGCTTTGGTGGTGCTTTATATGTCTACCTGTACCTACCTGTTTTATGAAGTTTTCTATTTTCTCTCCATCTATCCTGCTTGACTATTTGCATCTGAGTGCAGTGATATATCAATACATATTCCAAGTTAAAAATAACACACATTCTGTAATAGTAGGCTACTGTAAGAATTATTTTATTTTGGACCACTTTGCTATTCATGATGTTTGATTTTGCCTCCCTTTTTCCTGGTGTCTTGTAACTATTTTAATATAGGCTTGTGCATTTTTTCTCTTCAGGGGTGATATTACATTTATATTTAGTGTTTGTGGTCACAAATCTCACACATGACCATTCACACATCACTCTCCGCTTGTAACTTCCCAATCACGTGACGTACCCAACCCCTGGCCATCCTGGGCTCCTCACCGTCTGTCCCGTCCATTAGAGAAATTGTTGGCTTGGAAGGAAGTGGGGATCCCCTATCACTCCCCAGTGGGCTTGCCGTTCCCAATGAGGCAGTTTTGGGTGAATCTGGAGTGAAGGATGGGCTGGGGGATAGTCTAGGTGGCACAGAGGAAGATCGTGTCACAGGTAACTGGTGGTGAGATGTGGGCGAGGCGAGTGGAGAGAGTGTGATAGGACTCTTGATGATGGTAGACTGAGTGATCATAGATGGGGACCTGGTCATACGAGAGTGATGGGATCCAACCTCTTCGTCCTCGTCTTTCAAATCTGTCCTGCCTAATTGGTAAGACAATGAGTGGGCCTCCTCTACTCTGACCTGACAAGAATCAAGGTCAAACCGCCTCTCTTCCAGTGACTTAAGGCCACCTAGTGTGGGGCTGCCTTGGTTCTCACGATTGAATTTGGAGCATTCCTCAAGATTTTTTAGTTGTTGTTGGATCAGATTCCCACATGCTCTGGCAGCTTTCTTTGCCTTTACACTGTCTGGCTTTGCTGGTACAGGAGGTGGGACTTTCTTGAGTTGGGGTGTAGGGGACATATTTACCTGTGGCACTGGAGATTTACATTCCTGACTTTTGGAGGTTATTGTGGGACTCTTTGGTGGTGCTTGGCTCTCAATGGACACACTAGTTTTCACAGACACCGACAGCATTGGTGATCTACAGTGAAAACGAGGTGTTGGTTTTCTGGTGATGGTGGACTTAGTGCGAGGGCTGATGGGGGACTTGTCTTGGTACAGACTGGACGGTGGTGACTCATTCTCCTCAGGATCACTGTAGATGGCACTATCTCGGAAAATCTCCGTCTCCAGACTCTCAATGGCTTCAAATGACCTCTCGTAGTAACTGTCTGCTGAAGCGTCACTCTCACAAGCCAGAGATTCAGTATTCTCCTCAGTCTCCTCCTCAACATTAGCCATATTTGGGACTTCAATACCTTCTGTCAGTTTAGCCGAGGAGGAAGAGGAAGAAGATGATGATGATGTGAGGATGGATGAGGAGGACAGAACTGAATCTGGTCTCAGTTCAGAACGAGATTTACCCTCTGGAAGCCTGATCATTGGCACAGCATAGTCAGAAGTTTCATTAGTGCCAGCCAGTCGAGCACCAATGCTGGAGCTGCCTTGTTTGTGAATGGGGAGAGCATAAATGTTCTCGGTTGGTGACCTTGGCTTCTCGTCCTCTGCTCGTATCTGTTTAATACGTTCTTTCATGGTCTTTGTACACTGTTTTGCCATGTTATATACCATCTTACTTGCTTTCTTGTCTTTGTTTCTATCTAGTTCACTATCCACTGAGAGATTAAACACAGACCCTGATGGCTCTGATATACTCTTACTCTTAGAATTGGTAATTTTGCTGAAGACAGTCTTGATGGTGGACTTGTTGGAAGGTTTGTATATCTTGTGTTCAGGGTGGATACTGAGAATGTTATCCATACTCATGTGTGGTGTCATGGAGTAGTCAGTAAGGTTGTCTTCTGCCTCATATGGGAAGCGTTGGTGTGTGTTGGCCCGATGGTGATGACGGGGCTGGCTGAGGTACTGCTCTAGGGCACTCAAACTCACCTCATTGGAATTATAAATGGCAATGGTGACTGGTCGTTCCCTTGGACTCCCACGCAGCTCATCCCTCACCCAGACGTCACTGGAACTGTTTTCATTGTTAACTAGTGATGCACCTGGCTGCAATGGGAGCTGTAATGGTGATTCATATATGCTCTCACTGTTGCTGCTATTGTTGTTGTTTAGACACTTTTCCACTGAGAAGGACTGAGCACGACGCAGTTTGGGCTTGTCACTGGTGGTGGGAGATGGTGCAGGGGATAGTCTACTCTGCTGGGAGCCAACACTCTGCCTCTTGTCTGGACTTCTGCCACGGATGGAACTCCAGATGTTGAGCAAGTTATCATAATTGGATATGATTCTTTTGTTCTGGGCCTTCTTGAAACTGAGGTCAGACGATGATCTTCTCACTGGTTTGGATTTCTTGTCACTACCCAATCCAGACACACCATCCCCTCCACTAGGCTGATGGACAGACATGGCACTACTATAGACACTTTGACTTTCACTGCTGGAAACATTAGTGCTGCCATTCCTGGTAGTGCAATCACCGTCATCATTGTTTAAGCTGTTCATGTAGAACTCAACATAATCTGCAACATCTTCCTGCCTAAGGGTGCCTTCTCCATCTGACTCATTGTATAACTTGATGCCCTTCATTGGACTGTCCTCATTTTCTGTGTCTGATGTTTCATACTGGAAAGGCTTCTTACGTGCTATGTGTCTTCGCTGCTTGCTGAGGAGGAGCTTCTGTAGCTGAAGGTTGTGTTGTAATAATTGGCTTACAATCTCCTCCAGGTTCTCACCATTCTCTGTGTCCCCAGCTTCCTCCTCCTCCTGCTCATTCTCTGACATTGACAGCCCATCAACTGATGCCTAGACACAGATAAGATTTTGAATGGAATTAGTTTTGGTCAAGTATGATATATTTATTATGTACACATATCAAGATTCCTTACAAAATACAGTTCTGTACTGTATTTTACACTTCATGAAAGTGTCACTTCATTTCCTGTAGGAAAATTAATGGTTGACAATTGGCAAGAGAAATTATACACAAAATAAGAATTTTAGTATTAATAATACTTAAAATAAAAATGTTTACCTCTGGCGTGGGTGGGCAAGTTTGGCATGAGGCTGGGTGGATGTCCTGAGTTGGTGTGTGAGTATCTGGTGTGAGACGAGGAGTGTCAGGAGTATCAGGTGTGGTGGGCAGGTCAGACACAGGCACCTGCACTAACGACAGAGACTCACGACTTCCAATACCTGGCTCTGACCTTCTCCTTCCCCACATGTTAGAGATCTTCAGCTGTTGGTGGAAGGAAGAGGGACAAGTTTAGATACTACATTAATCTTCTTCAATACCATATTCATTTATAGAACCATACATCTATCATCCATAAACTTATTTTTTCTCTTTCCAGGATATACAGGCAGCCTTCTTACCTTTGGCTTCTCAGTGGAGGAAGGTACAGATGTGGTGGAGATCTTCCTGTCTGGCTCATCATCCTCGGTGTCTCTGGTTCTACTCACACTTCGGCTACGACTCCCCTTCTGTCAACACATCATCACACTCGGTTACAACAGTATTATTAAGGGGACAACAATTGTGTAAGTCCCAAGTCCTCAACCCCACCTTCCAACATTAACTGATTATATAATTTAAAACTGTAGATACTGGATTACTATTTTAGATAATACTGAAATTGACTTCAAACTTAATTTTACTGATATTACTACTACCTCCCATCACTAATCCACGAGAAAACTTTGGCATCCACTCACTATGCTAGCAGAATGCACCTACCTCGGCATCCTTGTCCTTGCGTGCTCTGCTGTGTCTGCGTAATTTGAGTCTAGAGGTGTTGAGAACGCCCTCCGAGGACCTGCGACGATCCTTATCTGCCTTCCTGCGCTCGAGATACTCCGGTGCGTGATGTGCCCGCCGCCCACCACTACGACCCTCACTGGCGGCCACATCTGACACCAAACAATAGAGGTGATTTGTGAGGTTCAACAGCAGATTTGTGTTTAATAGAGTGGTCAGATCATGTTTTATTTCACTGTAGGGTAATAATATCTGTTTGGCTACTATTGGACTCTTTAATATTTAATTGGCATGCCCTCACTATTAGGTTTCTTTATGATAATTATTTATGATATTTACTGTCAGCAAGAAAGTAAGAAAAAAAAACTACTATAGGTACTGGTATCTCATTAATTTATCTATACAGTAGTAGGGTTGCTTGTTTGTAGCTGAAGGGTAGTTTGGTTATAAAGAATTTCATTGTTATTTGTGTTATAACTTTTATGAGTTTATAGGAAACAATAATCTTTTGAAGTGGCTGAAATCTTACACCAATTTATTTTCTGATTATGAAGCTAATCATAATATGACAGATATCTATATTTGAGTACACACCTTCAGGCTTGCTCTGGCCCAACTCCATGACCAGCTGTCGGGCGTGGGCGGGGATGTTGGCGCTGTAGTTCTCGAGGATGACCCGCTTCAGTTGCAACGTCCACTCCCGCTTCTGCTCCAGGTTACGTGCCTGTACCAGAACAACAAGGGACGGAGGTGAGGTTTGGTAGGGGGATGGGTGATGTAGGTAGATAAAGGTAGTGTGAGTAGATAGAGGTACCCTAAACTGTTTATACTCCTATGACCCTGAAGCTTCCCCCCTGACATACCATACCTTACTTGAATCTCCATTGTTGTCTCACTGTTCTGTAAACCTAGACTTCCTACAGCCAGAAAATCCAGTTTGCTACTGAGTGGTGATAGATGCAGGTATGTATGGTGAAAGTAGATATATACAGCTGGATATAAAGGTTGGTGATTGTGTTTGTATGTGTCTACAGGTGCAGACATTGTTCATATAGTTAGGACCACAGCTGGTATGATATAGTGGATAACTCCTTCTTACAATAGCTGGTCTAGGGTTGTATTCCCAGATGGGGTAACTTGCTCATACTTATTTATGCAGCATTGTGTGATTATTTGGGATAAGAATTGCTGTCCTGTATCCTGATGGCTCTTTGACTTAAATCCTTCTGCTTTGCATGTTTTTATTGCCAATCTGTTAGCCATATCCTTTATACAGTTTTCCCTGCACCAATAGTTTCATTGCCTGGTACAGTACTAGAACGATGTTACTGAAAAAGTTGACAATAGAACAGAATTGAATCAGTAACCCAGACTTGTTTTGCCAGTTCAAGATATCAGAAACATTCCTGTCCACAAACTTTAAACATTTTCATTGCTAGCATTTGATTAAAACATTCAATGAAATGTTTATGAGCAGCTGACCTTGAGAATGTTAGAGTTAGCAAGGGAAGGTGTTTATGTCTCGTATATGAAGGCTGTTGGTGCCTGGTTATATAATGTCAAGGAACACATTTTACAGCAGTAGTAATAAGGTTTGGATATTGTTGAGGAACTAGAGACTACTGAATTGATAAATGATCACCTATACCGAGGTAATCTATTTCCTGACACAGAAGAGGAATTGATAACTACCAATCAACTCACAAAACCTTAACCCTCTGAAGGGGATACTCAATTGAAGGTATATTAGAGGCCCACCATTCCCTCCATACAATGTCATAAAACAAATCCCCAATTAGTATCATTCATGTCATCTGTTTCTTGGCATAGTTTAGAGGAACTACCAACAAGAGATTGCCCCTTAAAGATTGTGGCTGAAGACCAATAATAAACCTTTTATAAATAAGTAATTAGTCAGGAGTTTATGACCTTCGTTGTATAATGGTAACATAAACTATCCATTGTTGTGTAGAGGGTTGTAAAAATGGAGGGTAGTAGCAAACTGGATTTTCTGGCTGTCGGAAGTCTAGGTTTGCAGAACAGTACGACAACAATGGAGATTCAAGTAAGGTATGGTATGTCGGGGGTCGGGGGAGGGGGGGGGGAAGCTTCAGGGTCATAGGAGTATAAACAGTTTAGGGTACAGAGAGAGTCAGGGTGTCATGTTCAAGTGGAGTGTGGTAGCTATGACATAAGGGAGAAGTAGGAAGTATGGTAGTGGATATTCAAGTTGGAGTGTGGTAGCTATGACATAAGGGAAAAGTAGGAAGTATGGTAGTGGTATGGTGGTATTGAAAGGTAGGAGATGTGGCAGTGATGGTATAGTTTTTGAAGAGTTTAATTAATTGGTTTCATACAACTGTAATTTAAGTGTAAAAAACAAGAATGCTCTCTACTTCTTACTTTTTTCAAGTCTGTAAATTATGGTGATAAAAGTGACTGAAATAAACGTTTGGTTTATTGCGTTAGTAACTGCCACAAAAATGTAAAGCAATAACACTTGATTTAAACACATATTTATTGTATTTTTTCTCTCCAGTATCCATTGAACAACCCCAAGCAACAATAAATGCAATGGTGATGATCTGGAAGTTGGCCCGACACTGGTACCTCTAGAGTGTACTGAAGACGTGGGTTGTCAAAGGGGATGACATGGAAACTGAGAGGTTCTCCTGGCACAGATTCTATCAGCATCAGGTTGGAACACTGTAGGGGAGAATAAGGTTAGAGTGTGTTTATATATACTCATACATGCCACAATAAAAATACTCACAGCTTCTAAGCCTGTCCTATATTGTACAAGTTTTTAAATTGAGTTGGTGGCATGGAACTTTTGTCTGCAACTGTATGTGAACTAAAGGCATCATCTTATACTGTATATACATGACAACACAAACTCCTTACCAAGATATGAGTTTTGTACATGAGGATATTTTCTTCTTTCTTTTTGGCTATGAGTATCATCTTCTCAAACAGGAAGATATGTCTGAGTCCCTTTGCACCACACATCCTGAAGGTTCCCTCTGCTGCCAACTCTCCATATGTCGTCAGATCCTCAAACTGTCAGGAAAAGTGAAAATATGTAAACTAAATACTCGGTAAACTCGGTGACACTCCACATGGGTGATCAGATCAACAATCAGTCATATGCAAATAGAAGAAGATCTAATATCACTACTGTACATTAATATTGATTTCCTGATACAGTAATAATATAAGTGCTTGTCTTTCAGAAAGAAACTTCTGAACATTTGTCAGAATGATAACATTTGTCAAAGTAAAGATACCTGTAGTTGGCACAACTTTTAATTCAGTAGTTGAGTGGTGTTGGACTACCTGGACAGTATTAAAACAATAGAGGTTTGCAATGCTGCTACCAGGTAGCTCTTGTATTGAAGAGGAATATCAATACAATATTTTTATTTCCTTTGAAAACATTATCTATTTCACAGGTACAGTGTACAGTGTAAATAGTTCCACTCGAGATCCATCAAGGTGGTCAAATACAATACTGTATAACTGAACTACCATCAATACAAGTCCAGCTACACAAAAACCATCACTATGAGCTGAAACAGGACAACATCTCCAACAAGACCCCCTCACCTGCCAGCCATAGAGGAGTGATTGGATCTCCTGGACCCGGACAGCATGCTCGTGACGTCTCTTCATGTCATTGATGTGTTGAGCCATTCCCGTCATTGCTGCCAGAGCATTCCAGATCTCTGAATACCCTGGCCAGTCTTCTTTAAAGTGCTTGACAATGTTGCCCAGCAGGAGATGGTACTTGAGAACTCGCTGGACTGGCTTGAGTAGGTATGACCCCAGTGGCAGCGTGTGACTCAGGGCCAACTGACGCTCCCGGAAGGCTCGCACCGACTCCTCACCTCGCATCAGCTCCGTCAACACACTCACAGTTCTGACCCAGGTGAGGAATACTTGGTTATCACACAAAACCTCAACTATCAACAACAACTATTGGACGAGCAACAAATTGTCACCAACTTGTGGCCATATTTCAGAAACTGCTTTAAGATCTTAGCAAGTGGTTTTATTTATATTAGAAATTTTAAATTATCATCTGTCTCGGAATAGGCTGACGGCTACAATCAAATACCACAAAAATAACAAGATGAGAGAGTGTTGAGACTGACCTTGGGTAGTTTGTGCAGTACTGTGTGTAGATGGAGAAGCCAGCGTTGTTACGGACGAAGCATCGGGCCACTTCAACCGGATCCACACCACAACCCTCCAACTCAGCCAGGAATCCTCTGTAAGTCACACCACATCAAGTCTCTCATCAACATTTTAAGGCACTATCTATTTTGATTCTAGCAATTAGTTTTTTTCACTACCTTTCTTTTAACCTTTTTTTCTAATATTTTCCCCTCCCTGTACCTCATAAACCACTCCTTTTCTTATTTTCCAACCCATCTCACTTTATCCTTCTCTTTCCTTATCTACAATAGGTGACATAAACATTGGCCATATGCATAAGTCATTGCTATATGATGAAATTCTGGAACTTTAACTACATTTTCTGAGAAGACTTTTGGACTTTCTTGATCTTTTTGTAAACTGTGGAGAGGCAGAGGTCAGTGACAATATCAGTGTTAGTAGAGTAATGAAATAGCTACAGGAGAAGGGATAAGTTGGGGAAAAGAAAAAAGGTTGAAAGGAGGAAGACAGACATTGTAAGCTTAGCGAGGTAGGAGTGGATGACCTAGACCAACTGACCTGTTGAATTCGTAGATTTGTTCAATGTTGGAGAAGAGATCAATGACGTGTTGAGATGAAATGCTGCTCTCTGGGACCCTCCTCCAGTACTCCAGATAACCCTAGAAGAAATGAAAACACACACTTGTTGAAAATGGGAGAGTGAGACACCATACAGTTTACTTCACATTACATAAACTAGGTAGGCTGTTTATAATTCTAATAATCCCTGCATGTTAATTCAGTCTACCCACTTTACATTCCGTTTGACTTGCTACATACCCACCAACAAATGACTTAATATTATATATATAAACAGGTATTACTCATTCACTATACAATCATCACTAACAAACTATACACACCACACCCATCCTCCATCACTGCACCTGAACACCACCTGCACCAAACCAAGGTTGACAAAGGCCTAAGGCTTAATGAAAGTGAACCACTTTACTTCTTCTACCAGTAGGAGACCTGCCAGCTGGAGGCAAGC
Source organism: Petrolisthes cinctipes (assembly GCA_033782935.1). NCBI lineage: Eukaryota > Metazoa > Arthropoda > Malacostraca > Decapoda > Porcellanidae > Petrolisthes > Petrolisthes cinctipes. The sequence goes on along the minus strand of JAWQEG010000217.1, from coordinate 7,980 downwards.
AGTCAACAAGATAACATTTTTCTTTCAGTTTATGGGATGAAATTACAAGTTTACTAAAGATACAGTTATACATACAGCATTAAGATCCTCCTTATAATGTGTTAACTTGGTATTTTGTATCCAGGTGATCATTGCATGTATATTTTGTATCATAGAAAAATTCACTTGTTTATATAATGATCCTAAATTAATGTTCTCAATGAAGTCTTCTGCATTATAATTATAGTTTTTGTCCACTCACCCAAGCCAATTTCTTTGTTCACTCACCCAAGCCAATTTCTTTTATTTCTTCATTGTCCCTCCTCTCCTAACGTTTCCTACATTCTTGCTGACCTTCCTTTGTGATTACTACAAGGTCATTTAAGTTAAGCCTAGCATAGTTTACTCCACATTACATAAACTAGGTAGGTTGTTATCTAATAATCCCTACACGTTAATTAATTCTACTCACTATAAATGGGGCTGCTCGGTCAGACACCTTGAGGAACTTAAGGGGGTGCGGGAGTAGGGGCACAGGCTTGGGGGGGGGGGTGCGAGAATAGGGGGGACAGGCTTGGGGTGGGTAGAAAGCCTGTCTCCTATTCCTGCACCCCCATAACCCCCCCCCAGGCCTGTCCCCCAACTCCCGTACCCCCCCAAAACCCCCCCGACCCCCCCCAAATCCCCCCCCCCAAGCCTGTCCCCCTATTCCCGCACCCCCTTAAACAACAACAACAACAACAACAACAACTTACTATATATTCCTTTAGTCTTACTCCACACCCTAAGAAGTTACTAAATAATATTGTATTAACTCATTTCATTGGACATTTACTACGTCTTTACATAATCAAAGTTGTCAGTGATAGAGGCTACAAACACAACCTTTTTTTTTTTTTGACCCATGAAGCTACCTGACAACTTCCCTAAAATTATACCTATGCATATAACAACAACCCTGAGACACAAAGTTATAGGGTGGGGTGTAAAAGTGAGGTAGGTGCCCGTACGAGAGGACTTAAAAAAAAAAAAAAAAAAAAAAAAAAAAAAAAAATCAAGGGGACTAAAAAAAAAAATAACAAAGGGTTCCTAAAGGCTATATTCCCTTATTGGGCTTAAAGGGGGGGAAGTACAGTGTTGGTAAATCTGGAGTAACCGCTGATTCCTCCAAAATATTCCAAGCAACAACAACAACAGAACACCATTATTTTTGTTCATCTGGTCCTGTTGTTTCCTGGCATACTTTAGAGGAATCAACAAGGCACTCCAATGTAACAAAAGTGAATTACACCCTTAATTAATGGCTTATCTAACCCTGTGTCTAAACCAATACTTAAAATATAAAAAACCAGGAAATTTTTATACCACTCCATCTTTATTACTATCACTCATAATATTAATACCACTACTAATACCACTACATAATATTAATACCACTACTAATACCACTACATAATATTAATACCACTACTAATACCACTACATAATATTAATACCACTACTAATACCACTACATAATATTAATACCACTACTAATACCACTACATAATATTAATACCACTACTAATACCACTACATAATATTAATACCACTACTAATACCACTACATAATATTAATACCACTACTAATACCAATACATAATATTAATACCACTACTAATACCAATACATAATATTAATACCACTACTAATACCACTACATAATATTAATACCACTACATAATATTAATACCACTACTAATACCACTACATAATATTAATACCACTACTAATACCACTACATAATATTAATACCACTACTAATACCAATACATAATATTAATACCACTACTAATACCACTACATAATATTAATACCACTACTAATACCACTACATAATATTAATACCACTACTAATACCACTACTAATACCAATACATAATATTAATACCACTACTAATACCACTACATAATATTAATACCACTACTAATACCACTACATAATATTAATACCACTACTAATACCACTACATAATATTAATACCACTACTAATACCACTACATAATATTAATACCACTACTAATACCACTACTAATACCAATACATAATATTAATACCACTACTAATACCACTACATAATATTAATACCACTACTAATACCACTACATAATATTAATACCACTACTAATACCACTACATAATATTAATACCACTACTAATACCAATACATAATATTAATACCACTACATAATATTAATACCACTACATAATATTAATACCACTACTAATACCACTACATAATATTAATACCACTACTAATACCACTACATAATATTAATACCACTACTAATACCACTACATAATATTAATACCACTACTAATACCACTACTAATACCAATACATAATATTAATACCACTACTAATACCACTACATAATATTAATACCACTACTAATACCACTACATAATATTAATACCACTAATACCACTACATAATATTAATACCACTACTAATACCAATACATAATATTAATACCACTACTAATACCACTACATAATATTAATACCACTACTAATACCACTACATAATATTAATACCACTACATAATATTAATACCACTACTAATACCACTACATAATATTAATACCACTACTAATACCACTACATAATATTAATACCACTACTAATACCACTACATAATATTAATACCACTACATAATATTAATACCACTACATAATATTAATACCACTACTAATACCACTACATAATATTAATACCACTACTAATACCACTACATAATATTAATACCACTACATAATATTAATACCACTACTAATACCACTACATAATATTAATACCACTACTAATACCACTACATAATATTAATACCACTACTAATACCAATACATAATATTAATACCACTACTAATACCACTACATAATATTAATACCACTACTAATACCACTACATAATATTAATACCACTACTAATACCACTACTAATACCAATACATAATATTAATACCACTACTAATACCACTACATAATATTAATACCACTACTAATACCACTACATAATATTAATACCACTACATAATATTAATACCACTACTAATACCACTACATAATATTAATACCACTACTAATACCACTACATAATATTAATACCACTACTAATACCAATACATAATATTAATACCACTACATAATATTAATACCACTACTAATACCAATACATAATATTAATACCACTACTAATACCACTACATAATATTAATACCACTACTAATACCACTACTAATACCAATACATAATATTAATACCACTACTAATACCACTACATAATATTAATACCACTACTAATACCACTACATAATATTAATACCACTACATAATATTAATACCACTACTAATACCACTACATAATATTAATACCACTACTAATACCACTACATAATATTAATACCACTACATAATATTAATACCACTACATAATATTAATACCACTACTAATACCACTACATAATATTAATACCACTACTAATACCACTACATAATATTAATACCACTACATAATATTAATACCACTACTAATACCACTACATAATATTAATACCACTACTAATACCACTACATAATATTAATACCACTACTAATACCAATACATTTTCATTATAGTACCCTCACTCCTCACTAGCCTACACCATACCATAACCCACAATTCCACCATACCACATAAAATACCGTACCACACTAATACCACTACATTCTCATTATAGTACCAACACTCCACTCCACATTAAAATACCAACACCACTCTACTCCACATTATAATACCAATATTCCACTCCACTCCACTCTAAAATACCAACACTCCACTCCACACTATAATACCCCCACTCCACTCCACACTATAATACCAATACTCCACTCCACTCCACATTAAAATACCAATACTCCACTCCACTCCACACTAAAATACCAACACCACTCCACTCCACATTAAAATACCAATACTCCACACTATAATACCAACACTCCACTCCACACTATAATACCAATACTCCACTCCACACTATCATACCAATATTCCACTCCACTCCACTCCACACTATCATACCCCCACTCCACTCCACACTAAAATACCCCCACTCCACTCCACACTATCATACCAATATTCCACTCCACTCCACACTAAAATCCCACCACCACTCCACTCTATCATACCAATACTCCACTCCACTCCACACTAAAATACCAACACTCCTCTCCACTCCACTCCACTCCACACTATAATACCAACACTCCACTCCACACTATAATACCAACACTCCACTCCACACTAAAATACCAACACTCCACTCCACACTATCATACCACCACTCTACACTATAATACCTCCACTCCACTCCACACTAAAATACCAACACTCCACTCCACTCGACACTATAATACCAACATTCCACTCCACTCCACACTAAAATACCAACACCACTCCACTCCACACTATAATACCCCCACTCCACTCCACATTAAAATACCAATATTCCACTCCACTCCACACTATCATACAAATACTCCACTCCACTCCACACTAAAATACCAACACTCCACACTATCATACCAACATTCCACTCCACTCCACACTATCATACCAATACTCCACTCCACTCCACACTATCATACCAATACTCCACTCCACTCCACACTATCATACCAATACTCCACTCCACTCCACATTAAAATACCAACATTCCACTTCACTCCACACTATCATACCAATACTCCACTCCACTCCACACTATCATACCAACACTCCACTCCACTCCACACTATCATACCAATACTCCACTCCACTCCACTCCACACTATAATACCAATACTCCACTCCACATTAAAATACCAACACCACTCCACTCCACATTAAAATCCCAACACTCCACTCCACTCCACACTAAAATCCCAACACCCCACTCCACATTAAAATACCAACTCCACTTCACTCCACACTATCATACCAACATTCCACTCCACTCCACACTAAAATACCAACACCACTTCACTCCACAATACCCCCACTCCACTCCACACTAAAATCCCAACACTCCACTCCACTCCACACTATAATACCAATACCCCCACTCCACTCCACACCATCATACCACCACATACCACCACACCATCATACCACCACATACCACCACACCATCTAAGAGAAAAGTATCATTCCATCCCAAACTTTCCCTTTAACTGCAATGGACAGATAGACAAACAGACAGACAGACTATACCATCAACTCTCCCTCCACTTTCTAAACACTTAAGTTAGTTTGACGCACATGTGGCGTCTCTCTGTCTCGTGTGTGTGTGTGTGTGTATGTGTCTTTCGTGTGTGTGTGTGTGTGTGTGTATGTGTCTTTCGTGTGTGTGTGTGTGTGTGTGTGTGTGTGTGTGTGTGTGTGTGTGTGTGTGTGTGTATGTGTCATGTGTGTGTGTGTGTGTGTGTGTATGTGTTTTTCGTGTGTGTGTGTGTCTTTCGTGTGTGTGTCTCTGTCTGTCTCGTGTGTGTGTGTTTCATGTGTCTTTCATATGTGTGTGTGTGTGTGTGTCTCTCTGTCTCGTGTGTGTGTGTGTGTGTGTGTGTGTGTGTTGCCAGTGTGGGTGGGCCAGGGGGGGAAGGAAGGGGTTAAAGGTATCGTACGGGCACTATCACATCACCTCTATACTCTGGCCAAAAGTTGTACAATAAAAAAAGAAAAAAAAAGAAACAGAACTGATGCAAGGTAATTAAGGAAGGAAGGAAGGTAGGTGGGTGGGTAGGTAGATAGGTGGGTAGGTAGGTAAGTACTGTAGGTAGGTGGGTAGGTTAGTAGGGTAAGGTATAGGGAGGGAGGGAGGAGATGTACAGTTGCTCAAAAAACTATGGGGCCACTTCTCACTATAGGTACGGTTTTCGTTTAGGATTTTATCGAGTACCACCGACCTGTTAAGTTTTTTTGATCGACTGTACAAGGGAAGTAAGTAAGTAAGTAGGTAGGTAGGTAGGAGGGAGGGAGGGTGGGTGGGAAAAGAGAGTGAGGGGAAGGAGATGGTAGGGTAGGGAAGGTAGGAGGGTAAGTGGGAGGGGAAGGAGATGATAGGGTAGGGAAGGTAGGAGAGTAAGTGGAAGGGGCAGGTGGGTGGGTAAGGTGAGGGAGGGGATATATGTACAAGGGAAGTGGGTGTATGGATGGGGAAAAAGAGAGAGGGGAAGGAGATAGTAGGGTGGGGCAGGTAGGAGGGTTAGTGGGTGGGGTAGCTGCATGGAGGGTGGGTGGGTGGGTAAGGTGAGGGAGGGGATATATGTACAAGGGAAGTGGGTGTGAGTGTGTGTGTGTGGGTGGGAAAAAGAGTGTGATGGGAAGGAGGAGGTAGGGTGGGGCAGGTAGGAGGGTTAGTGGGTGGGTGGGTGGGTGGGTAAGGTGAGGAAGGGGATATATGTACAAGGGAAGTGAGTGTGTGTGTGTGTGTGTTGGTGGGAAAAAGAGTGTGATGGGAAGGAGGTGGTAGTGGCAGTGAAGGGTGAGAGAGATGCGGGTTAGATCAGGTTACCTTCCCTATATCGCACCGGGTGGCCTGGCTTGTGTAAATGTCAACCCACCTAGCATGTACAGTTGCCAAAAAAAGAATTGCAACAACTATTGATAGAACATTAAATATATTAATGTTCATAGTTGTTTGTAGGGATCATAAGTATGTATTACAGAAAGATATGTATATTTCCTTCTGTTATACATACTTATAGTCCATACAAATAGTTGTGGATATTAATATATTTAATGTTCTATTAAGATTTGTCGCAATTCCTTTTTTGGCAACTGTACATACCACCTACAGAGGCAGTCATACCACCTACACCACCACTTACATATATGTCTACCTACACCACCACCACTTACATATATGTCTACCTACACCACCACCACCACTTACACGAATATCCACACCACCACTCACCATTTACATCAACACCACCAACACCACTTAGCCTACACGAGTATTTATACCGCCTACACCACTCATACCCATCTACACAATACCCCACACCAACAATCCCTATCTACACCAAAAAAACACCTCATTCACCTACCAACACCTATAATAATCTCACCAATACACTAACTCGCCTCAAAATCATCTTCTCATTTACACTAACACTATCAAACACTTACACATTCACCACCCACTTATTAAACACTTCTATATCCACTTACACATTCACCACCCACTTATTAAACACTTTTATATCCACTTACACATCCACAACCCACTTATCAAACACTTTTATATCCACCACCCACTTATTAAAACACTTTCCTATCCACTGAGACTGCCACAAGCACCCACTTACACATCCAGCACCCACTTACCAAAACACTTTCCTATCCACTGAGACTGCCACAAGCACCCACTTATACATCCACCACCCACTTATCAAAACACTTTATCCTATCCACTGAGACTGCCACAAGCACCCACTTATACATCCACCACCCACTTATACTATCTCCAATCACACGTCCATTCCTAAACAACAACTCACCCACTTATACCACTAACATAACTCGGGTTCCCATTAACTCCCACCAGTTTGTTGTCATACGAAAATTATATGGTAGTCTGTTTATTTATTTTTTTATTATTATTTTTTTTTTTGCAAAGGTTAACCAGATGATTTTATTTGACCCTGAAACACCTCAAACTACTTAGCATAACTGTATGTTTTGAGAGAGAGAGAGAGAGAGAGAGAGACAGAGAGAGAGACAGAGTGTTGTGTGTGTGTGAGAGAGAGAGAGAGAGAGAGAGAGGGTGTGTGTTGTGTGTGTGAGTGAGTGAGTGACTGACTGAGTGTGTGTGTGTGTGAGTGAGTGAGTGACTGACTGAGTGTGTGTGTGTGTGTGTGTGAGTGACTGAGTGTGTGTGTGAGAGAGAGACAGAAACAGAGAGAGAACAGGCAAATAGACAGACAGAGACAGAAGAA